>JAQPPZ010004148.1:0-98532 GCA_028583015.1 Wollemia nobilis
TCTGTTAAGAGCGATGTGTATAGCTTTGGCGTGCTCCTCCTTGAGCTTGTCACAGGCCTTAAATCTGTACAAGGTACGATGACTCTGGCCGAATGGACTGAATCCCATCGCCTGAGCGAAGACACAACTGTGACTCTGGCCGAATGGACTGAATCTTTGCTTGGCAGCATCAGGAGAATTGAGGCCCTCCATGTCGCACATCGTGACTGCGATGAAGAAAATGAGACCCATGCCTTTCATTAGAGGTACAGAAAGTGCAGGCGATGAAAGGTATCCATCTCATGATTGTCGCTAGTCCATGAAGGTCGTTAAATTTGACACTCACCATTGTTTCCATTGAATTTACAGTGGTATATTTCTACCGTGGAACTCTGGGTCTATCAATTATACTTATTGGTCCAATGCAAGTGTCAAAATGGAGTTCTTTCGACAATGTTGTATGGATTTTGTTGTTTGCTCCAAAATTGGACATTACCACGTGGTTTTAACCGAATAAACAAAAACATGCTTAGATTTTTTACAAATTTAAACATAAGATATTCACTTTTATGTTTTATTATCAAAATTATATTGATTAAAAAAACTTTTATATTTGATTATCGAATGGTTTTAGTTTTTTTAAATAATAGTTTTTCATGTAAGTTAACTAAATATTGTTGGAGGTATTACATTTTATGGTACTTTGAATATTATTGTAAATATTTAGATTAAGATATTTTAATATTTGTATCAATAGAATGTTTCCAGTTGTAAAGTATGTTTATGTGTCATATAATTAAGTGTGAGTTGTTACTAAATGTGTTATATGTGCAAGTGAATTGTTATCAGTTAAAGTTATATGTGTAAGTGAAGAATCATGAGTGCTAACTAAAGTGTGTTTATGTGTCAAATAATTAAGTGTGAGTTGTTACTAACGGTGTCATATGTGCAAGTGAATTGTTATCTGTGAAAAGTATCATATGTGTAAGAGAAGAATCATAGTACGGAGTGTCATATGTATAAGTAAGAGTTATGTGTGTGATGTGTGAAATTAAGAAGTATGGAAATATGTAATCATGAGAGACATTATCATTATGTAAGAAAAGCATATGAAAGGTTTCATCTCATGTGAATTTGAGGAGATAAAAAGTCAAGGTGCATTGAAGAGTCTCATGTAAGGCTATATATTAAAGATAAACCTCTATGCTATGTAAAAAATTCGTATGAAGATAGATATTTAAGGAGTAAAACTTTTTATTTTGTGCAATATTGGTGCTATTATTATCGAATGATATTATATGATCCTGAAAATTTTACCACTGTGAGATTTGTATCCATTTGCTAACAGTGGTATTAGAGCCTTGTTAGTGAAAGCTATCTTTAGTTGAGCCAACTAGAAAGAAGAGAAAATGAGGAGTTGAAAGAAAGAGAGCTACCATAGTTGAGAAAAAAAAGAGGATGAGCTTAGAAGCAATGGGTTGAAGAATGGTTGAAGGATAAATTTAAAAGAGAATGTGACAAAATGAGAGCTACTGTATTCAATGAAGGAAAGAACATGAGTTTGAAAGAAAATGATTGGAGATTATTTGAGTTGTCTATGGAAATATGTTTGAAAGGAATATGTGAGTTGAATCCACATCTGAAGGTAAATATTTGTAAAATTAAGAGCTTGGAGGAACATTGGACATAGCAGAGGAATGTGCAAAATATTGGACCTTGAGTGTGCTAAGATTAAGGCTAAAAGGACATGGAAATATTGAAACTTGAGCATAGTAGGATTGGGGCTGGAAGGACGTCAAAATATTGGAACCTAAGCACAAATAGAGTGAGTTCGAAGGGATATCAAGAGATTAGAACTTGAGTGATTGTAAAAGTATTGAGAAGCATTGAAAGCTCTTGAGCAGGACTTGAGCATCAAACTGAGTCTAAAAGTGAACAAATCTAACAACATTATAATTACAATAAAAATGATGGTAGAAAAGTAATGCTCAGAATGTTGCTACATAAGTAAGAATTGGAACGTGAGCATTTTGCATAATACCTTTAGGATACCCTGATGCAATTAATGTGGTACATGAATTGAGAAGTAAACATGGCACCATATTGAGGTATATTTTTTACTTTATAACTATTAAAAAGAATGGTGTATTTGATTAAGGTGAATATTTTAATAGTATTATTTATTTGAAAGGAATTTTTTATTTTTTGAGATTAGTCATTCAAGAGTTATAAGGAGTTTTTAATTAAAGGAACAAAGTGTTGGGATATTTAAGATATTTAAAATAGATTTAAATAATGAATTAAATGAGAGTTATAAGGAAATGAAATTGATTATTATAATGAGGTATTAATTGAAAATTAGGGAGACATAACAAGAAATATGAAATTTGAAATAGGTTGATGAAAATATTTGTTTAAAGGAAGAAGAATTATAATTTATTGATTAGAGTTGAATGAAATATTAAAAGTTGAAAGAAGAAGATAATTGTTGAGGTATATTAAATTATTTGGTACATACTAATGTACTCCATGGTACTTTTGTGGTATATTTATAAATATGTAATATATTAGGGTTGAGTCTATAGTTTAGAGTATGATTTATATTTCCATTTTCATATGAATGTCTATGTGCAAGAAATGCATAAGTGTCATGTAAGAGTGCAATATGTAGGAAATGCACAAGTGTCTTGTATATAAGAGTGCAAATATGTAATGTGAGGATGTGCACAAGTGTTATATATTAGGAGTGCATGTAGAAGTGTAAGAGTCATGTAGATGTGTACAAGTGTTGTAGAGTCAAGTGTCCATATAGTATGCAAGTGACAAGATGATAATCTAAGAGTCATTGGACTTGTCATATGAAGAGCAATAGAAAAGTACTTGAAGAGTCACATTACTATGGATTTAATATGGAGATAATACTCCATGAGAAAGAAATCCAAGAGAGGACAATTAAAGTATAGATTTGTAACAAGAAGGAAACTATTAAATCTTGTATATGTAAATTAATATACATCTATATAAATCTATAGTTTAGAATGTGATTTATATTTCCCATTTCATATAAGTGTCGATGTGTAAGAAATTCACAAGTGTCATGTAAGAGTGCAAATATGAAATGTAAGGATATGCTCAAGTGTCCTAGATTAGGAGTGCATGTAGAAGTGTAAGAGTCATGTTGATATCTGCAAGTGTTGTAGAGTCAAGTGTCCATCTAGTATGCAAGTGTCACGATTATAAGCCAAGAGTAATGGGAATTATAATATGGATATAAATAGGCAAGTAATGGAAGATTCATATTACTATGGCTATATTATGGAGATAGTAGTCTATGATAAAAAAATCCAAAAGAGTAAAATTAAATTACATAGTTATAATAGGAAGTAATAAAGCTTGCATATAGATTTTTGAGCAATTAATATTCTAAGTGTTCTTCATGCATAGTTCATCAATTATTTGAACTATTTACATTCGTATTTTATTATAAATGAATGTTTATTTTAGTATTATTTAAGCCTTGTTATACATATTAATTTGCTCATATATTATTCTACTGATATTTTTATTATTTTGAAATTTAATATTATGGACATTTTATATTAGGACTTATGATATTTTTTGGTGGTAAGGCTTGATAATTCAATAGTGATATTAATTCTACCACCACACTCTGTGTAGTTTAATAGAGTTTATTGAGCCACCGATACTTGTTAACTTTATTCATTTTTTATAAAATTAATTTACAGTCTATCTACTTTAAAGGTAATGAATAGTAGGTCTCAATTTTAAATGTCTTATTGAGTAGAAAAGACTAGGGTCTTTCCACTAGGCTAAATATAAACTAGTGAAGACTAGGACTCGGTTTTATTTAAGAAAAATGCCAACTTAGAAGAAAAGTTGGACATTTGATTTTAGAAATCAAATCAAAAGAAATTTGGATATTGAAGAAATAGAGATTGAATATTTAAGGTAATCTAAATAAAGAATAGTTGATCATTCAAGGATAAAACCACCCTAACATTGATATTCTCTAAGAAAAGGAGAATCATTGTTGATATATTAAGTTAGAATTATCTTAGAAAATAGTTGGTCATTCAGGTATATTTAGTTCCACCCTAACATTAATATTGGATTCTCTAGTAAGAAGCAGAATCATATTAGGTTCTTAAGTGTGACCTAAGACATCGAAGTTATTTAGTTTGATGGAAAGAAATACAATATTACTACAAATGTTTGAGAAGCTTCCTATAAATATAGAGAAAAAATTTAGCTTCTAAGTGCAAATGAAGAAGAAGATAAAAAAGTTGACAATAGAAAGAGAAGAAAAATAATATTTAAATTTGCAATGGATTGAGAAGCATTCAAATATTCCTAAGAAAGAAAAAATTATAGAGCAAGAAAGGAAGTATCTTCCTAGGGTACATTGAAGAACTAGGCTAACTGAATATATCTTTATATCATTTTAGTCTTTGGTCATGTATCACTTTTTGAAGTAGTTTATTCAAGATGGATACATACTACAAAATTGAAAGAAAAAGACCTATATCAATAAGGAACATTTAAGAAGTCTATATATAGAAGAAAAAGGCTCCAAAATCCTATATATAGAAGGAAACGATTCAAGAAGCCTATATTAGAGAAATAATATAAGATGTCTATGATAAAGAGAAACTAGAGCATCATACTACATTCTACATTTAGTATTTTATATTCTACATTCTATAAGCATAAAGATAAAAGGGCCATATTGAAGCTAAAGGTAACTGATCCATCTACATAAAGAAGTAAAGCATAAGCATAAGTAAATAGAAAATTCTAGAATTGTTGTTATCATAGAAAAATTTCCATAAGTATATTCGCAACTTCTACCCAAATGTTGAAGTGCAAAATCCAACACCATTGCAATAATATTCAGTGCTATATGAAGGAGAAACTGCAAATTTCTATAAGCAATATTGCACTATTATTGCCTAAGAAACCAATGCATTATCTAAGCACTTGTATTGCCTAAAATACCAATGCATTCTCTAAGCACTAGTATTGCCTAAGAGACCAACATATTTTATAAGCATTGTTGCACTAGTATTATCTAAGTGATCAACACATTCTCTAAGCATCATTGCACTCAATTTATCTAAGAGATCAATAATTCTTGTAGTGAAGAAGCACAAACTTTAGTAAAGTGGATCTAGTATGAAATACATGAGGATAACTATGATTGAGGTCAATATAAAGGAAAGCTAGGATATCAGTAAAAATGACTACATAAAGGAATACTAGCATAAGAGATATAACAAAGAGAACAAGCAAAGTAAAATATAACAACAAAGGAGGAGATTAGGAGTCTAGAAATATTGGGAACCAACCAAGTAATTCAATAACATAGACCAAGAAACTAATGTGAAGAGACTTGATAACAAAGGAAGATACCAACAACCACAAAGCATCAACACTAGCATCATAAAGTGAAGCGACCCATTAAGAAATTGTTGAACTCTAGCATGACAAGTGTACAATATCACCTGTAAAACATAATGATATTGCTCATTTCTTATTATTAGTACTATAACATATAATAGAGAGAAAATATTTTCTAATGTTTTGAATGAAGCATGTAGAACTCCATGTGTTCAATTGGCATGTTCGATATGAGAAACACTTAAATCGAGGTGCAATAATGAATGTTTGGGTGTTAAAATAATGTTATGCACATAAATAAGAACATTAGTAATATCAAACAAGTAAGCGAAGAACAAATTGGATAGAAATATGTCTAAGGAGGAGAGTAAAGTTAGTTCGCTAACCGTATTTAATTAGGGTTTTTGGAGTTATAATGTAATTATATTTTAGGAAGGAGTTATAAGGGGATTATAATTTAATTGATAGGATTTATAAGGTTTAATTAATAATATGATATTTTATAATATTTTTTTAAACACCGAGTAATAAGGGTTTCTACTAGTTAATTTGATCATTCAAAGTTTTTTTATTTTGAAGATATTTTTAACATAGAATATTTTTAAAAAATTTCAAATTCAACTAGGATGTTAAAAGGTTTTCAACATGAAAGGTTTAGAATTTTTTTAAAATTTTAAAATTTTCATATTTGAATTATTATTATTTGAATTTGGTACTTATAAGATTTACTACTTAAAAAGAAATCAAGTTGCAAAATTTGACCATTATGGAAAGAAATATGGACTTTATAATAAAAAATACCAGATTAGAAATTATTAAATCTAGCATTGAAAACTTTGAAAAAAGTAAGGGTAAGCTAGATATGCTATTGCAATTCATTTATACAGAAGTTATAAATGAATGTTTTGAGATATTTGAATATTTTTTACACTCAAAACTTGAAGCAATTTATAATTCAAAGGATGATATTATGACACCTCTTGGTATAGGTAGCATAATGTATATGACATTGCTTTCACTTGAACTTCATAAAGATGAAAATTAAAAAAAAAAACTGATTGAAGATCTAAAAAGGAAAGTAGATATTTATGGAACTAAATAAAGTAAATCATATCTAAAAACAATATTTCATTCTTAATTCAATATTGACGTTCCAATTTTATCTACTTAAATAAATTATTATGATGCTTTAAGTGAATTTTCTGAAGTTATAATACAATATCAAGAAAAGAAAGAATCAAATGATTCTAAGTATAAAGGCAAAGCTATTGAACCTAAGGTCAAAGAAGAAGGTCAAACGATTCATGATATAGATCATGAAATTACAAAGACTAAATTTATAGAGAATAAGAATAAATACAAAATAATTCAAAGTAGAAGTCAAGCAAGAAGATGAATTTGATGGATCTCAAGCAGGAGATCATGAACAATGCAAGGTCACTCAAATATGAAGACCAAGATAGAAGACCAAAGTCTTCAATAACCAAATAATATAATATAGGGGTGTTGAGATATATTACATTATTTGGTACATGCTAATGTATCCCCATGGTAACTTCATGGTACATTTGTAAATATGTAATAGATTAGGGTTGAGTCTATAAATTAGAGAGTGATTTGTATTTTCCCTTTTATATAAGTGTCAATGCTAAAGAAATACACAAGTGTCATGTAAGAGTGCACTATTTAGGAAATTAACAAGTATCTTGCATATAAGAATACAAATATGTAAGGCCCAATGTTCAAACCCCACTCGGTATGAGGGGACCAAGACCTCTCATAAAAACATGTTTAAAATCATTGAAAAAATGTGAAAATATGTAATGTGAGGATGTGGATAAGTATATTATATTAGGGGTGCATGTAGAAGTGTAAGAGTTTTGGAGATTCAAGTGTCCATTTAGTATGCAAGTGGCAAGATGATAAGCCAAGTGTCATGGGACTTATCATATGGAGAGCAATAAATAACTACTTTAAGAGTCACATTACTATGACTATATTATGGATATAATACTCCATTAGAAAACAATCCAAGAGAGGATAATTAAATTATAGAGTTGGAACAGAAAGGAAAATAATAAAGCTTGTATATGTATTTTTGAGAAAATAACATTGTAAGTGTTCTTCATGCATAGTTCATGAATGATTCAGACTATTTACATTCATATTTGATTATAAAAATGAATTTTTATTTTAGTATTATTTAAGACTTGATATACATATTAATTTGCTCAAATATTATTCTACTCACATTTTTATTATTTTGAACTTTAAAATTGTGGATATTTTATATTGGTACCTATGATATTTTATGGTAGTAAGGCTTAAAAATCCAACAAAGACTATAAAAAATCAAAGGATTGACTGAAATGACAATAAATATTTGAAGAAATAAAAGAAACATAAAAATTAATTCAAATAATAAATCAGCATGTAAGAATATTTTGAAAATGAATTCTTAAAGGATAGTGAGAAGACATTGAAAAATCTAAAACAATGCATGCAAAGCATGATAGAGAATGTTGGAAAACAGAAGGATGCATCAATAAAATTAAATAGGGTCTTACAAAAAATTTTAGGGAGGTCAAATATGAAAAATTTAAAACATTTGAATATTATATAAGCATAAAGTTTATTGAAGCAAGTAAATACCCCAAAGGTACTACTACAATATATATTGATATAGGAAAAGTAACATATATGCCATTACTATGTCTATAAGTTCATAAAGAGAAGAAATATAAATCAAATATCAAATACTATGAACAAGAAATAAATGACAAAATGGACTAGAAAATAGAAGGAAAATATACAAAAGATATGAAGTATTCAAATAGTTACAAGGATTATGATAAGAAATGTAGAAAACCAATTGATAATGATTGTGAGAATAGTGAATCTAATGAAAAATTAGATAGCAACATAGACAATAATGAAGAATAACATGAGCCATATTATTATGATGATTTACTAAAAAATGTAACAATACCAGGAAATAGCTAAAAGAAATAGAATAAAAAGACCAAGAATCAAAAGCAAAGGGCTAGAGAAATAACGTAATAAGGGGGGTTTTGGGGATGAATCAATGAGCTCAACTATTTGGTACCTTGAGTACCATTGTAAATGTTTATATTAGGATTTGTGTTATTATTTATGTCAATAGTATGTGCCAAGTTTTGAAGTGTGTTTATGTGTCATGTAATTAATTATAAGTTATAAGTAAAATGTGTCATGTGTATAAGTGAAGAGTCATGAATGTGAGGTGTCATGTGTGTAATAAAGAGTTATGATTGTGATGTGTCAAGTTTAAAAGTAGGGAGTTATGTAGTCATGAGATACTTTATCATTATGTATGAAAGGTATATCAAAGGTTTCATATTCCATGAGTTTGAGGAGAGGAAAAGTTAGTTGCATTGATGAGTCTTGTGTAAGGCTATATATTGAAGATAAAGCTCTATGCTATTTAACAAATTTGTATGTGTTAGATTATATTAAATTATTTGGTATATGTCTTAGGTTAAGATTTACTTTATGTGTTGTAATAATTGCACATGGGTGCATAATATTTAATAATGTAAATGTGCACATTTTTCCATGTGTACATGAGTCCATAGAATAGGAAGTTGAATAGTCTAGAAGTGGGAAGGCCAAAAGTGCTTCATGTGAAGAGTCACATTACATTATATATACATGGTAATGTGGAGATGTTGGACATTTTGAGCTTATTTAGTTGTCATTGATGTCAAGGTGAGAAGTCGTCATTGATGTCAAGGTGAACACATGAAGTTATCATTAATACCATGGAGTACACCATTATTGTCACCAGGAACAATGCAAAGAGTTGAAGAAAAAGTTGTAAAAATATTGTTTTATTATAGTTTTCATTAAAACCATGGTGGCAGAATAATATTCATCAAGTCAGTGAAGTACACGTTAAAGGTTTAAATTTCATCCCAAGGAAACCTTTAATTTTTATCAAAGTCAAAGGTTTATAAATATAATTTATAAAATTTAAATTATTTTAGAATTTAAATAATTTATAAATAATAAAAGGTTTTAAAAAGGAGCATCGACACCATCTTAAAGGAGCACCGATGTCATCTTAGTGGAGCACCGATGTCTATGGAAAAATGGAAAATCATGTATAAATACCATGCCAAAGGACATTAGAACTTACCCTTCTTCGATTATTTTATGCGATAAAAGAGAAAAATAATTTGTGTGATTATTGAGGAAGAAGATGAACTCGTGTTGTTTTTAGCGCCAGGGAAAAAGATGAAAAGGTAGTAGAAGGCCTCACTACCATAGGACACAGTGGTCCATTGGTAGTGCACATTTTGTAAGAGCGTTGGGAGTGGAAGTATCCACGATCGATTCACGTGGAGTTGGGTGTTTGTCTTGAGCGCCAAGGGGAAAGTTTTTGGGATATGCTCGTTTTGAGCACCAGCTTAGGAGAAAGAGCACAAAGTACTCCTAAGATTTAAAATGTGCATCTAGCACATGCAGTGGTTAAGCCTATGACTAGAGTGCTCACGAAAGCAGAGATTGTGGGTTCAAATCCCACTAGTGGAAAAGGTATTTTTAATTAAAATTTTATTTTCCTAAGGTTTTCTATAAAGTGCTATTTGGAGTTATAAGAGTTTATGGAATATTATTTGATTGATAATTGATTTATGTTATTTGAAGTTATAAGGGTTTATGGAAGATTGTTTGATTGATAAATTATTTTATTTGGAGTTATAAGGGTTTATGGAAGATTGTTTGATTGATAATTGATTTATGTTATTTGGAGTTATAAGGGTTTATGGAAGATTGTTTGATTGATAATTGATTTATGTTATTTGGAGTTATAAGGGTTTATGGAAGATTGTTTGATTGATAATTGATTTATGTTATTTGGAGTTATAAGGGTTTATGAAAGGTTATTTGATTGATAATTTATTTATGTTATTGGAGTGGATTTGATTTTTTCCAAAGTTCTTCTTGCCATTAAAATTTTATTTAAAGAGGTTTTGAGTTAATTTTGGTGGATGTTGAATTTATTTTTAATTGGGATATTATAAGGTGTTATTTTGAATATATTATATGTATGTTGATGGTTGTTTTTAAAATAGGAGTGATAAGGTGTAATTGAGTTTTTACATTACATTGTGAGAAATATTTATCTTCTAACCTTTTTGAGCTTGGCATGTAAGTGTTTATGGTTGTGACAGATTTATGAGAGCACTTCATCATAAAGGAAAAGGTATGAGTACATTCTTCCATAGATGAGTTGATTTTTTGGTTTTCTGAAAAATAAGTTTGGAGTGAAAAGGACTTGTTTAGGGTTTCCTATTGAGTGTGTTGAGTGAATGCTTCAAGGTTTCCTGGAATAAAGAATTGTTGTTAAAACCTTGTTTGATAAGCATTGTTGTTGAAGCCATTGGTTGTATAAAAAACTTGAACTAGGGTTTGAGTACCATTGTTATATGAGAGTTGTTTTATAAGCATTGTTGTTGAAGTGAATTATTGAGTGAAGAACTTGAACTAGGGTTTGAAAAGAACATGAGGATCATTGTTATGTGAGATTTGTTGTTGAGCATTGTTGGAAACATTTTGAGTTGATATACTTGGACTAGGGTTTGTAAGTAAGTATTAGTTCATTGAGTAATTGGTTGATTATAGTTGGTTGAGCCTAGTCAAGTGGATGTGTGAAGTGATTTTTCAAGTTCCATAAAACAAACTATTCTATATTCTGAACTGTGTTGAGAAAGTGATTGAGCATTGAGTTGAATTTGAAGAATATTGAGTCTCTAACAATTCTTCTTATGTTTCTAAGAGAGTGATTGAAAGTAAATGATAATTGTAATTAGTATACAACATATTGAGTCTCTAAAAATTCTCTTTATGTTTCTATGATATTGGAAAAGTTTTGTGTGGACTTGTTGAGCAGATTTGAGGTAAGTCTTTGAGGAGAATTGTGGACTGATTTTGTGTGAAATTTTTTGAAATCTTACAATACATGTTTGGATAATTTCTTGAGAGGAATTATTGATCAGATTTGGACAAAGTTCTAGAGAGGATTTGTAGAGCAGATTTGAGCAAGTTCTAGAGAGGACTTGTGGAGCAGATTGAGCAAGTTCTAGAGAGGACTTGTAAAGTAGATTTGAGCAAGTTCTAGAGAGGACTTGTAGAGCATATTTGATCAAGTTCTAGGTAGAACTTGTGGATAGATTAGTGTGATATTTTGTAGAATATTACAAGGCAAATTTAAGACAAGTATTTGAAGTTTGATAAGACTTCAGATCAGAGTTGATTGATTTGTTCAAACCTTGAGATAAGGTTTAGGGTATATCTAGTAGAATTGAGTCAATATTTATGTTAAGGGTTGAGGACGGAGATCGAGGACATATTTGTGCTAGATTGAAGGACTATGTTTAGTGTATATTTGAGAGCAAAATTTGGTGTAGATTTGAGGATAAGTTTATTTCAAACCAGATATAGAGATTGAGTAGATTTGTGATAGACTAAAGGACTGTGTTTAGTGCAAATTTGAGATAGAGCTTTGGAGGTTACAGAGAAGAGAGGATAGTAATCTCTAGAAGATAGAGATCCATTATCTAGGGTAGTGAGGACAAGTCTTCTGAGTGGGGATAAGATTATTTAGTGGATAGAGATCCACAAGCCAATGTAGTGGAGGTAGTAGTCTTCTAGAGGATCACCAGCCAGAGCAGACGAGAAGGAGTTCTCCTATGGATAGAGGTCCATGAAATTGATTTGGGGGATTGGTATCTCCATTGGACAGAGGTCCATAAATATTGTAATAGGGAAATGATTCCCAAGAGATTGATTGAGAAAATTTTAGTGAAATATTTTCTTTGTGGAGTAGCCCACATTGGGTGAACCACGTAAGTTGTGGTGTATCTATTGTGTGTGGTGATTTGTGGATTACTTTGATTACTACTATTGATATTGCTATATTTATATTGCATAATATTTATTAGGAAATAAAAAGTAAAAAATGTTCTTATACTGTTCACCCCATCTCTCAGTATAAGCTTGTGTTATTCAATTGGTATTAGAGCAAGTTTCTTCAAAAGAGTTTAACAACTTGAAAAAAAAGCTAACAAGAACACAATGGATTCTAAGAATGTGTCCTTAGATAATTTAGCACTAGTATTTGATGGAAGTGAATATATATATATTGGAGTATGAGAATGAAGATCTACCTGATGGCACTTGGCAATGAAATTTGGGAAGCAGTTGAATTTGGATACGATCCCTTGATTAATCCTCCTACAGATAAATAAGGTAAGCTCCTACAACATTATAATTCAAAATAAATGAATACACTTTTGAGAGGTTTGCATAGAACAGAGTATATAAAAGTTATGAATTGTCAAACTGTAAAATAAAAGTGAGATAAATTGCAAAATATTTATGGAGATAAAAGTGTCAAGAAAGAAAAGATGTGAAATCTCAAAGGACAATTTGAAGAATTAAGATTGAAGGATGAGGAAAACATTAGTTCTTACCGACTTTGAATTGATGAAGTTGTTAATGCTATGCAAGGACTTGGAATGAAGATTAATGAATAAGATGTTTGTGATAAAGTCTTAAGAACTCTTTCAAAGAGATTCAATGAAAAATGTTTTGCTATATAAGTGTCAATAGATGGTGATACTTTGACAAGAGATATGCTTCTTGGTATGCTTAGATGAAGAAGATAACTATGGTAGAAGAGATAAGGAATATAGAATATCTAGAGATCTAAAATTTGTTAAATATTTCAATATCAGGGTTATGCATAAGGGGTCGGTCCCAAAATATATTTATAAAATCAAGGCAAATTGTATTGGAATCCTGGCAAAATTTGTAGAAGTATACATGGTGAATTGCATTTATTTGTCTCCAAATATTTTCAAACCGTGGTGAATTTCATTAATTTATCTCCAAAAATTTTCAAACCACGATAACTTTTTTTGTTTTGGGGGCTATGAATATCAGTTTGCAAAATATAAAAATGTATGACATACTTAAAAGCTTTAGGCTGATATGAAAGACTTTAGACTGACAACACATGCATGTTGATCAGTTGCAGGAATGCTGATCGGCTGCAGGCATGACAATCGATTGCAGGTATGCCAATATACTATAGAAATGACGATCAGCTGTAGGCATGATGATTGGTTGTACGAATGCTAATCAGATGCAAGAATGTCAAGAAGCTATAGGCATGGCGAGCTACTGTAGGCATGGCGATCGACTACAGGCATGATGATCAACTACAGGAATGTCAATCAACTACATGTATGACAAGTGATTGTAGGCATTATGATCGGTTGTAGGTATGATAGACATAGCTTTGCAACTAATCGATTTATTACGATAGAATCAACTCTGCAACCAATTGACTTACACTGATAAACATGACTCTATAACCAATCCAGTGTAGGAATGTCGATCGACTATAGGAATATTGATTGGTTGCATGCATGATGAGTGGTTGTAGGCATGATGATCGATTGCAGGTATGACAGACACAACTCTGCAATTGATCGACTTATTCTGACATACATGACTTTGCAACTGATCGACTTACATCGATAGACATGACTCTACAATAGATCATCTTATGTCGATAGACATGACTCTACAACTAATCATCTTATACCGATCATCTTGCATCGATCGACACTCCTCTACAACCGATCGACTTATTTTGACAAACACTCCTCTACAACCTTCTCAAGTTTTTCATTGTTTCAGAGCTATTTTTGAGTTAGAGTATTTTTGATGTATGTTTATCGATACCTAGTACAGTATATATATGGGTAGTATATGAGGCGATTTGGGCAGGAAAAATAAATCATTTATAATTTGAAGGTGATTTGGGTAGGAAATATAAAATCATTTATAATTTAAAGGCGGATTGGATGGAAAAATCAAAATCATATGTAATTTGAGGTATGCGAATTAAAATAAAATTAGTTTCATGATTATCAATGACGGGCGAATTTACCCCAAAAAAACTTCCACCTCGTAAATTTTGGACGAATGGGCCCTAGTGAAAGGATCCAATATTAACCTTTTCAAAATTTTAAAAATCCTAAATAGAGCCAATTTATGATATTTCATGCTTATGCATAACCCTGTTTCAATTGTGGAAAGTATGAACATTTTAACAAATTGTCAAGAAGCTAAGAATAACAATGGTGAAGAAAAATAGGATCATAGTAATAGGGAATCAAAAAGATACAGGCACCAAAAGAAAAGCAAGGATGGACAAAGCAGATAAGAAAAGAAGTTCTTACAAAGGTAAAATAGGAGCTACTATGCAGATAAGGTAAGTAAGTACTCAAGTGATAGTGATGCTAGTTTTTCATACAATTATTGAGATGAAGTCCTATTTATGATTGAAGAAAAAGAACAAGTTAAGAAAAGGGCTCTAGTAATTCTTAAGTGTTTTATATGTGGTAACTTTGGACATCTTGTAGATGATTGTACAAGGGATGGTTATAGTTTCAGTGATGATGAATATGAAGATACACTTGAAGGACAAGAATAGAATATTCTAATGACACTAGAAGAAGGAGAAGGTGATCTTATAGAAGATATACCAACAGAGAATAAATATGTGGACAAAGGTAAACAAATAGAGGAATATTTAGAAAAGGATGGATATGATCTCAAGGGAGAACTTATTTATGCCCTTGAAATGGTAAAGAAGGTAAGAAATCAACATTCTAAACTTGAAATTCAGTTTCAAGAATGTGATGAAGAGAGAATATTGCTTATAGAGGACTTAGAAAAATCAAAGGCTAAGGCAAAAAGGTTCAAGGATAAGTTAGAAGCAAAGATCTTATAATGTGAAAAGATAGCACAAGAAGTGGCACTACTAAGATAAGATTTATAAGACTCCAAGGTCAACCTAAAAGGGTTCAAAAATATCTCAAAGAACTTGGATAAGTTCATCAAGACACAAAAACCTACATCAAGCGAAATAGGTCTTGGATTTGAATAGGTTCAAAATAAATGGGAAGGAGAGTCAACCTCAAGTTTTGGAGGAGAATAAAATTTATATGAAGATATTTCAGAAGAAGACAATGTAAAAGAGAGTGAGAAATCTGAGGATGAGTTGGATAATAGAGAGTTCAAAAAGAGTAGGAACAATGCACAAAGAAGATACAAATGGAACAACAATAAGAATAGGTCAAGAGAGACTAAGAGACCAATGAGGTCAAGATAAGAAAACTTCAATGGAAGATGTTTTTCATATCACAGGTTTGGGCACATGGCTTCACAGTGTAGGACACATGAAAGACATGAATATGGAAACATATAACTTTTCCATGGGTAGTTCTACTCATGTAATCATTTTGGTCACAAGGCAATGAATTGAAGAGTTCAAGGAAAAAAAGATATGGCTTCACTAGAAGAAATCTTAAGACATTTGTACCTCCAAGGAATAATAACATTAATTGTTATAAGTGCAATAATGATGGTCACATGACAAAGTGGTATAGAGTAGACATTCCAAAATCAAGAAGGAATAGGAACAAGAACATGAACAGGAACATGAACATGAACATGTATATGAATAGGAACAGGAACATGGATAGGAATGTAGACATGGATAGGAACGTGGAAAAAAATAGTCAAAGGAATTAGAAGGATCAGATAAGAAGAATAGAGGATAAAGGTAAAAAACAATGCTTTCTGGGAGTAGAAATACTCCCACCTCAAAATTAGCCACCTCAAGAGAAGGTGTGGGAGGCGCTAAGCTAAGAGGCTCATTCTTAGCCCCAATCCCCAAATGTGACCCTTTTCCATTGATTTCAAATGGAAGATATTTGAGTAATGGCGAGATATTTGGTATTTGAGAAAGCATTGAGCCATGGGGAGCAATGTCCCAAGGGAGCAAAACAAAGGAAAGGTCAAGTTTCTAGTAAAAATAATTTGGGTTGCTATCAATGACAAAGGGGGGGATTGTTGGACATTTTGAGCTCATTTAGTTGTCATTTATTTCAAGGTGAGAAGTCATCATTGATTTCAAGGTGAACACATGAAGCTATCATTAATACCATGGAGTAAACCATTATTGTCACCAGGAACAATGCAAAGAGATGAATAAAAAGTTTTCAAAATATTGTTTTATTATGGTTTTCATTAAAAACATGGTGGCAGAATAATCTTCATCAATTCAATGAAGTACAAGTTAAAGGTTTAAATTTCATACCAAGGAAGGCTTTAATTTTTATTAAAGTCAAAGGTTTATAAATATAAATTATACAATTTAAATTATTTTAGAATTTAAATAATTTATAAATTATAAAAGGTTTTAAAAAGGAGCACCGATGTCATATTAAAGGAGCATCGACATCATATTAGTGGAGCACCGAAGTCTATGGAAAAATAGAAAATCATGTATAAATACCATGCCAAAGGACATTAGAACTTACCCTTCTTATATTATTGTATGCGACAAAAGAGAAAAATAATTCGTGTGATTATTGAGGAAGAAGATGAACTCATGTTGTTTTTAGTGCCAGGGAAAAATATGAAAAGGGAGGAGAAGGCCTCACTCCCATAGGACACGGTGGTCCATTGGTAGTGCACATTTTGTAAGAGCGTTGGGAGTGGAAGTATCCACGATCGATTCACATGGAGTTGGGTGTTTGTCTTGAGCACTAAGGGGAAATTTTTTGGGATGCGGACGCTTTGAGATCTCAAACATGCGTCTAGCACACACGATGGTCAAGGCCATGGCTAGAGTGCTTGTAGAGGCAAATATTATGGGTTTGAAGCCCACGACTAGTGGCAAAGGTATTTTTAATTAAAATTTTATTTACCTGAGGTTGTCTATAAAGTGTTATTTGGAGTTTTAAGGGTTTATGGAAGATTGTTTTATTGATAATTGATTTATGTCATTTTGATTTATAAGGGTTTATGGAAGATTGGATTATTGATAATTGATTTTATTTGGAGTTATAAGGGTTTATGGAAGATTGTTTGATTGATAATTGATTTATGTTATTTGGAGTTATAAGGGTTTATGAAAGGTTATTTGATTGATAATTGATTTATGTTATTAGAGTGGATTTGATTTTTGCCAAAGTTCTTCTTGCCATTAAAATTTGGTTTAAAGAGGTTTTGAGTTAATTTTGGTGGATGTTGAATTTATTTTTACTTAGGAGATTATAAGGTGTTATTTGTAAAATATTTTATGTATGTTGATGGTTGTTTTGAAAGGAATGATAAGGTATAATTGAGTTTTTACATTACATTGTGAGAAAGATTTATCTTCTAACCTCTTTGAGCTTGGCATAGAAGTTTTTGTGGTTGTGACAGATTTATGAGAGCACTTCATCATCAAGGAAAATGTATGAGCACATTATTCCATAGTTGAGTTGATTGATTGGTTTTCTAGAAAATAAGTTAAGAGTGAAAAGGGCTTGATTAGGGTTTCATATTCAGTGTGTTGAGTTAATGCTTCAAGGTATTCTAGAATAAATAATTGTTGTTAAAACCTTGTTTGATAAGAATTGTTGTTGAAGCCATTGGTTGTGTGAAAAACTTGAACTAGGGTTTGAGTATCATTGTTATGTGAGAGTTGTTTTATAAGCATTGTTGTTGAAGTGAGTTATTGAGTGAAGAACTTGAACTAGGGTTTGAAAAGAACATGAGTATCATTGTTATGTGAGAGTTGTTTTATAAGAATTGTTTTTGAAGTGAGTTATTGAGTGAATAACTTGAACTAGGGTTTGAGAAGAAGATGAGTATCATAATTATGTGAGATTTATTGTTGAGCATTGTTGGAAATATTTTAAGTTTATATACATGGACTAGGGTTTGTAAGAAATGATTAGTTCATTGAGTCATTGGTTGAGTAGAGTTGGTTGAGCCTAGTTAAGTGGATGTGTGAAGTGATTGTTGAAGTTCCATAAAATAAACTATTCTATATTCTAAACTAAGTTGAGAAATTTATTGACCATTGAGTTGAATTTGAAGCATATTGAGTCTCTAAAAATTCTCCTTACGTTTCTAAGAGAGTGATTGAAATTAATTGAGCATTGTGATTATTATAGAATATATTGAGTCTCTAACAATTCTCTTTATGTTTCTATGAGATTGGACAATTTCTCTTTTGTGAAATCTTACAATATAGATTTGGATAAGTTTTTTAGAGGATTTATTCAGCATATTTGATCAAGTTCTAGAGAGGACTTGTAGAGCAGATTTGAGCAAGTTCTAGAGAGTACTTGTGGAGCAGATTGAACAAGTTCTAGAGAGGACATGTAGAGCATCTTTGAGAAGGTTTTAGAGAGGACTTGTAGAGTAGATTTGAGCAATTTCTGGAGAGGACTTGTGGATAGGTTAGTGTGAGCTTTTGTGAAAGCTTACAAGGCAAATTTGAGAAAAGTCTTTGAGAAGACTTCAAAGTAGATTTGATTGATTTTTTCAAACCTTGAGATAAGGTTTAGGGCAGATCTAGCAAAGTTGATTCAAGATTTGATTTAAGGTTTGAGAACAAATATCGAGGATAGATTTGTGCTAGAATTAAGGACTGTCTTTAGTGCTGATTTTAGAGTAGAGTTTGGTGTAAATTTGAGGATAAGTTTATACCAGACTAGATATAGAGATTCAAAACATTTGTGCTATATCGAAGGACTGTGTTTAGTGTAGATTTGAGAAAAAGCTTTAGAGGTGATAGAGTAGAGATGACAATAGTATCCAATGGATAGAGATCCATTAGCCAAGGTAGTGAGGATAGGTCTTCTTAGTGGGGACAATAGTCTTCAATGGAGAGAGATGCACAAGCCATTGCAATGGAGGCAGTAGTATTTTAGAGGATCACCATCTAGAGAAGAGGAGAAGGAGTTCTCTTATGCATAGAGATCCATGAGCTTGATTTAGGGGATTGGTATCTCCATTGGACATAGGTCCATAAACATTGTAATAGGGAAAGGATTCCCAAGAGATTGATTGAGAAAATTTTAGTGAAAGATTTTCTTTGTGGAGTAGCCCACATTGGGTGAACCACACAAATTGTGGTCGCTCTATTGTGTGTGGTTATTTTTAGATTGCTTTGGTTATTGCTATTGATATTTTTATCTTTACATTGCATAATATTAATTTGGAGAGAAAAAGTAAAAAGTGGTATTATACTGTTCAACCCCCCTCTCAGTATAAGCTTGTGTTCTTTAGGAGATGTAAGAGACATGATTGTAATAACAATGCTTGGTTACTTCAATGTTAATACTCCATTTTCATGAGCCTTTTTTATGGTATATTAAGGAGTAGTTATTTAAGTTATTTCGGTATTTTATACTTACACAATATTTTCATTATCATATATATTATTTTGATACTTTATTTTAGTTTTGTAAGTTTGGTTATATTAAGTAATAAGCCTCAAGAGTGGTCTTAGAGCCACCACCATTGCTACAGTCAACCTGAACCTTACTACATATTTCCAAGATAGACTTGTCCTTGTGCACCGTTGCATGCAAACACTACCACAAGGAATTATTTGAAGTGTGAAGGACATTATGTTTGGAAGGAGAAACTAGAGAAGAATGCTGGGGAAATTGTATTCCAAGAATAAATTTAGAATAGGAGATTTTAGGTCTTGAAGTTAGAACTTGATATTGAAGAGATTGATAAGAATAAGAGACCCACAAAAGAGGTCCTATTGAAGGAATTGGTAAATTGAAGAAGATTGTAAAATACAGATTGGCCAAAGTCTTTCCACAATATTGTGAAGACTAGGACTGCACACAAAATTGGTTCCACTAGTTTTGAGAATAACTAGTAAATTTTACTTATCTTAGAATTCTATAAATTCTAAAATATTTGGTATTGCTATCTAAGTTTCTAGTTATAGGAAATTAACATCCAAAAGTTGTGAAGCTTCCTACAAAGGATAGAGAAGAATTTCACCTTTGTTGCCTAAAAGTCTATGTGCTTTCCTTGTGCAAGGATTATTTTTGTTTTGCAAAAATTTAGAGATTGAATATTCGAGGAGACTTGTGAAGAAAGTCCCCTAGAATATTGTAGATAAGAAAGCTACAAATTGAAGAAGTTGAAGAGACCTATAAGAGGTCAGTTTTAAGAACTTCTAGTTTTGGAAGATTGAATATTGGATATAGAAGATTGTAGGTAGAATACTATAGATAGGAGATTTAAGAGATCCATGCAGAAATTTCGCATATCAGTTTGGATATTTAATAATTAGAAGAGCTAATAAGAGGTCCTACTAAATATTTGAGGAGTAGCAGAATTTGGAGATCCAAGAAAGTGATCTCATTGTAGAATTCCCATAGTTGGGAGATTGAAAAAACGAGGAAAATGTTTCAGTAAAGTTTTGTGAAGAAAATTTGAAGATTTATATAACTAGAAGATCCAAGAGAGAGGTCTCAAGAGATTCCAAAGGAGAAGAAGGCTAGAGAAATTATTATTGCAAGATTTGGATAAGCAGTCATTGAAGGCATATTGGAGAAAACGAGAAATAGGAGAGTGCAAGTAGAGAGGAGATTTGAAGAAAGTTCAAAACAAGATATTGCGAGAAAAAATATTTTTTTTATTTGGGATAATTATCACCATCTAAGAACAAGCCCAATAGAAAGAAATGTTTGGCAAGAAATTCTCCAAAGTTTAGGGATAGAGTTAGAAGATCTCAAGACATCCAAATTATTGAGAAAGGAGACAACATTGAAGATCTATTTTGAAGGTAGAATTCAACAAGGATATTGTAGGAGAAAATAATATTGAGGAGCTCAAGGTTTTGGGAAATCTTAGGATAGCCACCAATTTTTGAAGGTTTATTTGCAGGAGAAGATTATAAGTTTTGGAGTAGTGATTGAAGAGTTGTAGGAGAGCAAATTGAAGGTAGCCTAGAGCCAAAATTTGGAGAAGTTTTTGGAAATTTTTGGAGTGCACATGGATAGGATATTAAATGTGTTTATACAACAAAAAAATCCAATATTATGGATACTCGCGTTGTAGATTTAAGCTAATGAAAGAAGTATGGATTTGACTGTAGAGTTGCAGGTTTATGAACACCGGTTTGGGCAGCATTAATAGTTTCTAATTTCTTAGTGTGTGAAGATAGAATTGAAGGATATTTGAAGCTACAAAAATATATTTTGTGGACATCATTTAAGGAGGATAGAGAGCGTCAAATTTGGAGAGTTTTTGAGTAGTTTTGTGAAAGGTTATTTGGCAACAAACAAGGAGAAGTTGAGCAACAAGAAAGGCTGCAAATTTGACAAGAGTTAAAGGAGAACGATGAAGGATAATATTGGTGCAATGTTCATAATTTTGAGACAACAAGTTGGGTGAATTAAATCACAACCAAAATTAGTGAAACAAAGAAATGAAATGTATGAAATATTGGTGCAATCTAAGTCTATTATTCAAGTATTGAAATCAGCTATATGTCAAGTTTTAAGAGCACTATATTATTATTATTTGAGATTCACATTGCATTATTTTGGAATCAGAAAATTATGAACTTAAAGGAGTTATTTAAGTTAAGGTGTTAGTAGTGTTTACATCTTAATGATCTATAAATATAAAGTAGCAATACTAAGGAGAAATAAGAAGTGCATAGTATTGTTAGTGAATGCTTTATTATTGCTAAAGAAAAGTGAAAGCAATAATCTAAGCTAAATGAAGACCAAATAAGGGTCAAAATTTTAAAAAAAATTCTAAGTGTCAAAATACACTAGAATAATCATAAGAGTCTTGGATGAGCACAAGCGTTGAGATGTTTTGAAAGCATCATTGTAGAAGAAGAATCACCACTCGAAAGAGCAAGAAGAACTGCCACTAAAAAGGAGTCTACCATTTCTCTAAGGAAGAAAAGTGATTAATCTCTACATCATTGGAAATATGTGGATAGAAGCTCCATATTATAAAATATATCTCTACACCTTTAAATGTCATTGAAAATACAAAGCCACTTGTGAAAGCATAAAAGTAATGAAGGACATCCACCCTTGAGAAACTAGTATACCACTATGAAAATTAAAGTTTAGGAATATGTTGAGACAAATGTATTGAAGCATGAAATGAAATGAGCATTGGAACAGTAAATATTTACATTTAAATCATCGAGTAATCCTAGGAGAAATAGTCTACATGCATGGAGCACATTGATTAACATTGGATAAGCGTTGAAGGAGTGTTACAAGTAACACCTATTGCAACAATAATATTTTCTAGAGAAGTAAAACATATTGCAAGGAAGATAGAAGAGTTGGAGTTCCAAGTGGAACATACAAGATAGAAACTTGAAGAGTCTAGAACCCACTACCAAGTGGCAAGTAGAAATTGGAAGGTCGAAGGTTAATTTGCACCCAATAAAGGAAAAGTTCTTCCAAGGCACCAAAATATTAAAAATTACATTATTAAATATGGTAGATCAATGTAAGCAAAAACATGCAAAGGATATCAAGGATTGAATACAATAAGAGAACCTTTAGAGGTTACAAATAGCATAAATAAAGTTATTATTGGTGTGCAGGTTTATTGAAGCCAAAGTGAAAGAAGTTATGTCTTGAATAAGCCAACAAATCAGGCCAAGATAGCACATATGAATACAACACCATTCATAGACGTATACAATGGAAAATTTACAAAGAGAAGTCAAGCATTGTTGACTGAAGAATACAACTCTAAGCCTAAAGTAATTTATTTAATTCAAATTACTCATAAGATTGAGTTAGGAGTAATAAGAAATTTTATACGGATATTGTTTTGTAAGGTGAAAAGGAAAGGTATTTCCAGAAGAACAAGTTTATAATTGAAACCTTAGATATAATAGCAAATTGGAGAAGAACAAGTTCATAAGGGTTTCTACAACAAATTGAATTTATAAAAATTGCAAAAATATTTTTTTGTATTTCAAATCTTGGAGGTATAAGGTTAATCATGACATCACATAAGCTATTTCTCTTAGAATCCTAGTTACTTAATGTCCCTAATTATACATCATGGAAAAACAAAGTAAGATCTATGTTGATAGTAGAAAAATTTTGGGATATACTTAATGGGAAAAAAACTAAACCTATTGAAGATGCAAGAGAAATTAAAAAATATGAAGCAGATGAAGCAAAAGCTATAATGATAATAAATTTTGCAATTACAAATGAGATTCACCCATATATTAGTTTATCAAGAACATCTACAGATGCATGGAACACTTTAGCAAAAATATTTGAGGGAAAGTACAAAGCTACTATTCTGAATCTTCAAACTCAACTACATTCTCTAAAAGTTAAAATTGGAAAAACTATAGAATTGATTCTAAGAAGAGTAGTAGATATAAAGGCAAAGTTATTAACCCTAGGAGAAATAGTGGAAGACAATGTTTTGGTTAAAATAGTTTTGAGAGCACTTCCTAAAATTTATTTGCACTTGATCACAATTGATTCAACATAGCCACTCCATTTGTGGCATATTCTCTAAAATTTCCTTGCTTGTGGTATGACGGTGGGAAAATGAGCTCTGGCGATTTTTTCCTCTGAACTAGGGTTTTTGGATCTTCGAAAAATCTCGAGCTTCAGCTGGATTGTAGAAGTGTCTTTGGGGTATGGTGGATCTGAAGGCTAGATCGATGCCCCAGGAGGGTCCAATGGGGACTTCTCTGGCTCCTTTTCCAGGGAGTACTAGCTCTTACGCTGATTTGTTTAAAGAAAATTCTCCTCCGAAGAACGATGAAGCCCAAAATATGGCATATAAAAAGCTCTTCACGACTGCTGGGAATAGGTCGTCAGCTCGTCGTGTGAATGGTTGTTTGTCGTAGGCTGATTCTAGGCCAAAAATCATCATTGAGCCAAGTATGGTGGAAGAATCAGTCATCTACAGAGCTAACCATGATTTAATCTGCAAGTTCATGGGTATTCGCCCTTCCCTAAACTTTTTACACTCTTGGATCCACCAAAACTGGGAGCCCCACGGTGAGTATTCATTGTGGTTTATTAGTAATGGTTATTTTATTGTTAGCTTTTTGGCTCTGGCCGATAGAAATAAGGCTTTCAAGTCAAAGAAGAAAAATCATGGCCCGATAGGGCTATTTGTTCAACCATGGAGGGTGGGATTCGATCCTCATGTTGAACCTACTACTGTCCCAGTATGGATCCGACTATATGCTCTTCCAATGGAATTCTAGGGTGAGCAGGTGTTGGCTATGATTGGCAATTCTATTGGTAGACATCTGGGTGTTGCCAAAGACACTATTGAAGGGAGCATGGCGGTGTATGCTAGAATTTGTGTGGAGATGGATCTCAACCAGCCTTTGTCGATAGAGTTGGAAATTGAATTGGTAGGTCTCTCCTGGATTCAACAACTGGACTATGAGGCCCTACCCTTTAGATGTAGGGTTTGTCACAAACATGGACATTTGGCCTATTTCTATCCTAATAATATGAATGCCAAAATGGAGGCTGCTTCAGGAATGCCAAACCTTCCTAAAGAGGATAAGACAACACCTAATAAAGAGTCTAACAGTATCGGTCAGGGCCAGGAAGCTCAGAGAGAGGGTTTTGAATAGCCCAAAAGAAAAAGACGAAAAAAGAAAAAGGAAGGAAAGGAGCAATCCCATCTCAAGCCTGCCACTAGGTATGAGATTTTTAAGTCATTGGTTGACGAAGAGGAACAATTTATGGAGGGCATGGAGGGTTTTAAGGAAACTTCTAATATTCCAGGGCAACTCCCCCTCTCATCTCCTCTCGTCATACAGCAGGTAGTTGAACTCTATGAGGTATCACAGCCAGTGTGTTCTGGTGCCTTAGTAGTCCATAACCAGGAGCAGACAGTATCTCAGGATGTCCACATGGGAATAGCAGAGAAGAATAGGGAAAGGCCATCTTTGGGGATAACCCAGGTAGAAAAAAGATAAAAAAATAGCAATTCTCAGGGAGTAGGTAGAAGATCCAATAAGGAGTTGCTAGCAGCCCAAGGAGACAAATTGATCACGGGAGGATCGGTGAGGACAATAGACTCTTATTGCTCCCAGGGTAACCAATGATTATACAATATTGGAATGTGAGGGGTTTAAACAACAGAACCCATCAATCTATTGTTCAAAGACTATTAGAGAATCACAATACTAATTTTTTGCTTTTACAAGAGACTAAGATGTCATTGGATCTTATGTCTAAAACAGTCAACAAAATTTGGAGGGGTGCTGGTCATATGGATGTGGCTGCCCAAGGTGCCTCAGGGGGGATTGTTACTCTGTGGAACTCTCTTGAGTGGTCTGCAATAGAACATCTTGCCTAGAGGGGTGTTCTCACTTCTCTCTTTAGGAATAATGTCTCTGTGGAATTCGTTCTAATCACCAACTTTTATGGGTCTCAAAACCTAGAGGGTCAGAGGCGGTAGTGGAAGGTTGTGCATAACATGCGAGCCTCAAGGGAAGATCTGGACTGGATTATAGCGGGGGACTTTAACGCTAAATTATCTTCTAGAGACCAGGAAGGGGGAACACCATTTTTGGACCCAGGGGACCGTTTCATGATTGCCCAAGTCCAGGATTTGCACTTAGTGGACATTAAATGTCCTGGCAATAACTTCACTTGGACTAATAAAATGAGGGAGCCACATAGTAGGAAGGTTAAGCTAGATCATTTTATGGTTTCAGAGGAGGCGTTTGTAAAATGGAATATAAATTTTTAGATTTTAGAAGGCCCTGTTTCTGATCACTGTCCTATTCTGTTGGAAGGCGGGACTAGGATGGGGCAGCATCACAAACCTTTCAGATTTGAGAATTTTTGGCTTCAGAAAGAAGAACTTCAGGAGAAAATTCCACAGTGGTGGGAAGAAGGCCGCCCAACTTATGGGAGAGCAATGTTTAGAATCCACAAACAACTTCAATATGTCAAAACTCGGTTGAAGTATTGGAGGCGTTCTAATAAAACTGACTTCCATGCCCAAAGAGCTCTGTTGGTGGCCCGATGGGATGAGGTCCAAAAATAGTTCAGAGAAGGAGTAATTACAAACCAGCTCAAAGCTAAGGATGATGCCTTGCATACAATGGTTGAGGATATTGACAACCAGGAGGAGATCTATTGGAAGCAGAGAGCAAGAACCACCTGGTTATTAGAAGGGGACAGAAATACAAAATTCTTTCATCGGACTGCTTGTGCTCGTAGACAGATGAATAAGATGGAGGTCCTTCAAGATGAGAACGGTCATTCCTTTGATACTCTTCCAGGTATACATTCCCATGCTATGGATTATTTCTCTAAGATTTTTAAGGAAAGTGTGGTACAAGATGTTGAGGCCCAAAATGAAGTTATTTCTATCATACCTGCTATTATTTTGGAGGATGAAAATCAGGCCCTCCTCAAACCCATTGATAGGGATGAATTGAAAACTGTGGTCTTTGGAATGAGCACTGGTAAAACTCCTGGTCCATACGGCTTCCCAATTGAGTTTTTTCAAGATTTCTGGGACTGCTTAGAGGAAGATGTAAGGGTTGTTGTTGAAGAGTCCAGAGAAAATAAGAGAATGCTTAAATCTATAAACCACACTTTCATTACCTTGATTCCAAAATGGGAGGAGGGGGCTCATATTTTAGATTATAGGCCTATTGCCTTATGTAATGTGCTATACAAAATAATCACAAAGGTAATGGCTGAGTGCCTAAAACCTCTTCTTCACAACATTGTCTCCTCTGAGCAAGGGGGTTTTGTTGAGGGACGACAGATCCTGGATGGGGTGGTTGTGGCCCAAGAAGCAATCCATTCAATGCACACTTTTGGTAATAAAGGGATGTTCATAAAACTAGACATGTCAAAGGCTTATGACAGGGTTGAATGGAGTTTCCTGGCTAAAATGATGGTAGCCTTTGGCTTCTCTCAGGGCTGGATAGAGTGGGTCATGAGTTGTGTCTCTTCCCCGACTTACTCTGTGCTAATCAAGGGCCTTCCTTCGCAACCTTTTGGAGCTTCTCGAGGACTACGCCAGGGGGATCCTTGTTCTCCTTATCTTTTTCTCATTCTGGCTGAAGGTCTTGGCAGAATTTTCTTGAGGAGAAGACAACAAGGTAGATTATTGGGTATCAGGGTGGGTGACAAAGTTTTAACGCACCTGTAGTTTGTGGATGACACTGGTTTGGTGGGAGTGGCCAGCTTTAGGGAAGCAAGAATGATTAGGGATACTCTTAATGTCTATCTTAGGGCTACCCAATAGGTCATTAATGACAAGAAATCCAAAGTGGTTTTTTTAATCTGGAGCAAAGGCTTCAGAATAGAATTTTAGAAATCCTGGGATTCACAAGGACTTCTCTCCTAGTGGTTTACTTGGGGGTCCCCCGGCACTTCAAGAAGCTAAAATTAGACACTTGGAGGAATCTTCTAGAGTGTATCAAGGACAGAATTAATCACTGGTCTCACAAGTGGTTGAGTTATGGTGGCAGATTAACTTTCTTATAGTCAGTCATTCAAGCCATGCCAATTTACAAATTCTCTATCCTGGCTGCCCCGGTTACAATTTGGAAGGAGTTGGACAGGATGGCTAGAAAGTTTTTATGGGAAGGAGCAAAGGGAGAGAGAAAGTGGGCCTTAGTGGGCTGGGACAAAGTTACCCAACCCAAGGTTAAAGGAGGTCTGGGTTTGAGAAAATCTAGGCTGAATAATAAAGCTTTGGCTGGAAAGCTATACTGGAGATGGATCTCCCATCCCACCTCCCTTTTCAATAGAATCCTAACTAGAAAATACCTAGGTCAGGCCAACCCACTCGATGTTGCTCGCCTCCCCTTGGATGGTTCTGGGTCCCTTGTTTGGCAGGCTCTCAAGTTAGGGTCTCAGGTTGTTAAAGACCGCTTATTTTGGAAAGTGGGAAGAGGGGAGAAGGCTCATTTTTGGACAGACTCTTGGGATCAGTTCCCACCCATCATTGCTGAATTTCTAGAATTACAGCCAATAAAAGCTACCATTGAAGCCAAGGGATGGATCTGTATTGAAAGTTACTTCACAACTTCTCAGTTGGGGGAGTGTAAGTTTAAGCAGTTCAATAAGATGGATGAGTGGCCCATTTCAATCCCTTTGGATTTGATGCCCATCATGACTAAAATTATGACTGAAATATTTCTTACAGGGGGAGACATGGAGGATGAATTAGCCTAGGGCTTTGGGAGCCTTGGCGTCTATACAGTAAAGGACGGATATGATAGCATTCTCCCAGAGCCCCCCCTCATACTTTTCTGGTTGAGGACTGGAGGAAAATCTGGCACTCTAAGGGTTGGCCGAAAGTCAACTTTTTTGCCTGGCAGTGCATGCACAATGGAATCCTCACTTTTGATAATCTCAGATCAAAAGGTATCATCGGCCCTTCTCAATGTGTTCTATGCTACAAGAGCGAGGAAACTGCTAACCACTTGTTGTTTGGTTGCCCTTTCACCCGACAGATTTGGCTGCGTTGGTTTGCATACTTTAAATTTCAAGTAAGTGGTGACCTGAACCGGATGAACATCTAGGAAAAATGGTAGAAGGGTAGATTAAAATCTAAAGCTCTTCGTCTTGGCTGGGAGCTCGAGTTAAGCTTTATTTGGTGGCAAGTATGGCTGGAAAGAAATGCCAAAATTTTTAGAGAAACTTTTACTGCTCTAGACGGGGTTTGGCAGACCATTTGGAGCAAGGTTACCAAAACTGTGGCTATTCATGTAGAGGAGGAAGCTCAAATTGACTTTGGAGCTATGGATGACCACGGTGAACTACTAGAGGGACAGGATAGAAATTTTTGGAAACCTCCCCCTGTAGGTTGGATTAAAATCAATACTGATGGAGCTACAAAAGGCAATCCGGGTAGAGCCAAAATTGGAGTGGTGTGCAGGGACCATGCTGGGATTGTGCTCTATTGGGAATTGCAAGGCCTGGGAAGAACCACTAACAATGAAGCTGAAGCCATTGCCATTAAGTCTGCTTTTGTTTGGGTAGTGAAACATGGCCATCGCAGGATTATTCTTGAATCAGATTCACAAGTTTTGGTTGGAGCTTTGGACTGCATGAGGAACTTTGATCTGAAAGCTTGGAGGTTGAGGGCTCTTGTTACCCAAATTAAAAATTTATGGAAGGAATTGGAGGACGTGATCCCAGTTTATGCGAGTAGAGATTTGAACAAAGCGGCTAATTTTTTGGCTAAGATGGGTGCAAAAAAGGAGGCTGGAGTTCAATTGCACAGTGACATGGATATTGAGGATGAGGTCATTAGACAGGGTCTGGAAAGGTCCTTGTGCCAATGATCAATGAAAATGCTAAGGGTGGAAAGCTGTCACGATATCGTGACATGTTGCGTCGTCGCGGTCGTTGGAGGAAAGTTGTCGCGATATCGCGACATGTTGCGCCGTCGTGGTTGCTGGAGGATTTTTGTCACGATATCGTGACATGTAGCGCCATCGTGGTTGCTGGAGGAAAAGTTGTCGTGATATCACGACATGTTGCATCGTCGCGATCGCTGGAGGAAAAGTTGTCGAGATATCGTGACATGTTGCGCCGTCGTGGTCGCTGGAGGAAAGTTGTCACGATATCGTGACATGTTGCGCCATCGTGGCCGATGGAGGAAAGTTGTCGTGATATCATGACTTGTTGCACCATCGTGGCCACTGGAGGAAAGTTGTCATGATATCACGACATGTTGCACGGTCGTGGTCGTTGGAGGAAAGTTGTCGCGATATCACGACATGTTGTGAGGTCACGGTCGTTGGAGGAAAGTTGTCGCGATATCGTGACATGTTATGCCATCGCGGTCACTGGAGGAAAGTTGTCATGATATCGTGACATGTTGCGCCATCACGGTCATTGGAGGAAAGTTGTCATGATATCGTGACATGTTGCGCCATCGCGGTCGCTGGAGGAAAGTTGTCGCGATATCATGACATGGTGCGCCGTCGCGATCGCTGGAGGAAAGTTGTCACGATATCGCGACATGGTGCGCCGTCGCGGTCGTTGGAGGAAAGTTGTCATGATTTCATGACATGGTGCGCCATCGCGGTCACTGGAGGAAAGTTGTCACGATTTTGTGACATGGTGCACCGTCATGGTCGCTGGAGGAAAGTTGTCGCGATTTCGCGACATGTCGCTCCGTCGCGGCCAAGGGAGGAAAGTTGTCGCGATTTCATGACATGTTGCTTTTTCGCAGCTTAGGGAGAAATGGTGTCACGATTTCATGACATGCTGCATTTTCATGGCCAAGGGAGCTAAGGTGTCACGATTTCACATGTTGCTTTTTTGCGGCCAATGGAGAAAAGGTGTCACGATTTTGTGACATGGTGCTTTTTTGCGGCCAAGAGAGAAAAGGTGTCACGATTTCGTGACATGTTGCTTTTTTGCGGCCAAGAGAGAAAAGGTGTCACGATTTCACGACATGTTGCATTTTCGCTGCCAAAGGAGAAAAAGTGTCATGATTTCATGACATGTTGCCTTTTCGTAGCCAAAGGTGAAAAGGTGTCACGATTTCGTGACATGTTGCACTTTCACGCCCAAAGGAGAAAAGTGTCGCGATTTCGTGACGTGTTGAGTTTTCGCGGCCAAAGGAGGATATTGTCGCGATATCGCGACATGCTACTTTTTCACGGCCAAAGGGGAAAGGTGTCACGATTTCATGACATGTTGCTTGTTCGTGGCCTAAGGAGATGATTTGTGTCACGATTTCGTGACAAGCTGCTTTATCTATTGTAATATTGTGTTCTCTCTGAGTTCGGCTGGGAAGAGTCTCTTCCCTTCTTGTAATTGATCTTTGTTTTAATACAAGTTTTTTCAAAATTTTCAAAAAAAAAATATTTGCACTTGGTTACATATTTACAAATTCTAGGTAAAGATACATTATTTGATGAATTGTTTAATATACTACAAGAACATGAATTGATCAATTCAGTTAAGTATGAAATGACTAATAATTCATTAGTCTCAAAAGATAATACAAAAGGAAACACTTCTTCTATTTCAAAAGACAAAACTAAACAAAATTGATGTAGGAGCCTATTTTTAGAGGGTTTTTTTAAAAGAAGTTTTAGAGTAATTTTATATTACTCAAAATGGAATTATTTGATGCAAAATATAATTTACCAAAAATGTTAATTACTAAAAAAGACAAAATAAAAAAATAATTTGCTTAAAATAGTAATTTTTTTATTTTTAGGGTTTTAAGCTTTAGGGTTTATTTTAGGGCTTTAAGTTTTAGGGTTTTATTTTAGGGTTTCTTTGGGGATATATATTCCCTTGGTATTGCAACTGTTGTAGGGTCAGGGTCTCCACTCCGTGGCCCACAACTAACCACCATGTTTTGACCACCTCACCTACATGGCACCCTAGCTTCTGTCCACCTACCAGTTAATGGGGACTATGCCTTCGACCGCCAAGAGCCTTGCAACAAAGACAACTTAGAGCATACATATATGACAACGGAAGCTCAACACAAGGTTAGCCAAAACAAGACAAAGTGCCCATACACTAAGTCGACCAACACAAGGCATCTTTACACAATGTACAATTGACATTTATATTATATACATCCGCACAACGATTACATCTTTGGCACAACGGCCTGGCACTCAGCCATTACAATCTGGCATAGCGGCCATACACTTAACCTTGGCATGAAGGCCTTACAAAATGGTGGCACGGTGGCACACCTTCCTTACAATATCTGAACACGCCAACTGACACACTCAAGATGAGCCCCTAATGGCTCAGTACCTTCGCAAGCCAACACCCTTCTCCCTCCTTGGTCCTTCAGGTGCTATATTGACCTCCAAATCTAGCTACTAAGTCCCAATAGCAAGCACACTTGACGACACAACAATACTGACTTTCTTGACACCAACATCGACCCCAAAAGCAACCTCCAACATATTGAACATGAAACACATTTCACCCGGTGCCCTCCTAGCTTCTCATAGCTCCCCACAAGCTCACGATAACCTGAATCCCTTGGAAAGTAGACTTATCCATATTTTAGCACATGGCAGTATAAAGAACATCTTGACAACATGCGACCTGGCCGAACTCAACACTTACAATCTCTCATAATGCTAACAACCTTCCAACCTAGTTGGTGAAAACGAACCAACAGACTGCTCAATCTGACGTAACACCCAGGCATAAGAGAACCTATGATGAAGTAGACACGAGGACCTTCCTAGCACATGCCTTCGACCAACTTGCTAACTAGCCCACCCGCTGCATGATAATTAACTCATCGACAGATGGATGCCCCTCCTTAGGTCCGGCAGGTTACCCCAACATGCACCCAACTCGTGCTACCTGCTTAATGGAAGACCCTGCTCCCTTGCTTTGGCCATGGCAACCTTCACCATGACCCCTTAAACTCAGTGGCACTCAATCCATACTCGAATGGAGGCACAACCCGCACGACGATGGCAAGCAAGGAGCAACTTGGACATGGATAGGAGGTGAGGAGAACCATCCTACCATATACTCCCACACTTAAAGTGGTGACGCCCTCATCACCATAGGTAGGTGCTCCTCACTGAATAGGTCCCTCTGAAAACTTCAGGACCCTCTCATCAAAACCTAAAGCACAACTGCTCTCACTCTAGCAGCTCCCTCTACATAACTTTTAGGATGCCTCACTAAAAATAAACTTGTGTAGGATGAGGGTGATCAATCCTTACCTACACACTTTCTTTCACGATAGAGGCTCCCACACTTAGGCTCAAAACCCACTTTCCACAAGGTATTGTCTATGTTCCCAACTGACTGAAGCAACAACCTTCCCAGCTGATCAAGAACTCCTTGACATCTCTTACCTTGGCCAACTGACTTGGCATCCACCATCTCCACTTTACCTCTGCAGACGATGACTGAGTCACCTTCAATACTTATGCAACCAACTCTCTACTCTTCTCTAGGATAATTGTCATTGCACTTGACATACCTCCCAAAGCACAACCCATAGAGAATCAAAACCTTGAAGACCAACTCACTAAACCACACCTAACACTCTTCGCATTAGTGCTTTGACCTCACGAGTGTCCTCCCTCGCAACCAATTATTTCCAATGAAGTAACATGATGTTTTGGCAACTATGTACCTTGTTGAACCTGCATTCCATCACGCAAATTTCCTTTTTGCAACTGACCCTCTACTCTTCTCTAGGATAACTGTCGCTACAATGACATACCTCCTGAAGCACAACACAGAGAATCAAACCAAATTTTCTCTAAAGAACAACTCACCAAATCGCATCTAATGAACTCTTCGCATTAGTGCTTCAACTCATGATTATCTCTCCTCATGACCGACCCTTTCTCTAAAATCATCTGATCTAGCAACTATGCTTCTAGCTAAAATTTGAATCCCATAATACAATTTGTCCACTTGCAACTGACCCTCTACTCTTCTTCAAGATAATTGTCACTACAATGACATACCTCCTAAAGCACAGCCCATAGAGAATCAAGCCATCAGCTGAACTTGCATCCTTTCCTTTTGTGGCATTCTTCAAACTTTGGTGGTCTCTCCAAGACAGGACCGTGGTGAGCTCGACTCCCACCAACTCAACAAGAGCCCTTTATCCATCAAACTTTGATGGTCTCTCCTAGACAGGACCGTGGTGAGCTCGACTCCCACCAACTCGACATGAGCCCTTTCATTTTAGCAACAAATTTAAGCAAACACACAAGACGACAACATGAACCAAGGTAGGTCACGTAGTTGTAGCAGAACGATGGGCACAAAGCAACCCAACCACCCAACAAACCACTGTGATGTCCTTGTCAACATCCAAACCATCTTGGCAAACTCTCATGGTAACTCTTTAGCCCTTCTACTTTAATTAATGCCATGGTGCGCACCAACCGGGACACTTCCTAGAAGGTCACCCATCCAAGCACTACTCCACTAGGAATTGCTTAAATTTTGGCAAAACACTGAAATGAGCACACTGAAGCTCCAAACGAGCCAACCCACTATCTCATCCCATCGCCATGGGATATATGCCCATTTTTGGCATAGGACCTTTGTAACTTGGCAACTCAGTGTGCAAAATTCTGCCAACTCGGGCACACTTCGGCACAATGGCACACTTGCCAACCTTCTCCACACTTAGAAGGATTTTCAGCACTTAGGCTCCTTGGTCAACCTTCCAAACCCTTAGAAGGTTGCCATCCTTAGGCACATTTCCATCACAAACCTAGACCAACCTAAGGCACAATGCTCTGATTTTGAAGGCAACAACACAAACATTATGATTGTGAAACGTCCCATTCTTTGATTGTGGAGGATGACCAACATTTAGATATAACTAGTGCAGACACTTTGCTATGGCTACTTGACAAACAACGAACCTTAGCCAAAATGGCTCTAAAACCAACTGTTGTAAGCAGTTGGGTATCAACAAAACCATCTAAGCTCTAATACCAAATGATGTAAATCCAACTGCAAGAGGTCAAAACAAAATACCTTTCATTACATAAAAACTACGATAAATGAAAATAATATGTAAAACCCTTCATTCACATAAAAACTATAATACATAGAAATAAACCAATAAATATTTTATTTTCTTATTCCTGGATTCACTTCCCCTTTTACAATGCAATACTAAGGGAATATATATCCCCAAAGAAACCCTAAAAGAAAACCCTAAAAGTTGAAGCCCTAAAAGAAACCCTAAAAATTAAAAAATTACTATTTTTGGCAAATTGATTTTTCCAACCAAAATGCCTTTTTAAGTAATTACTAGTTTTGGCAAAATATTTTTTCAAAAAAAATTACCTTTTTTAGTAATTACCATTTTCAAAAAATTATATTTTGCATCAAATAATTTCTTTTTGAGTAATAAAAAAACTACTTTAAAATATTTTTTAAAAAACCCTCTAAAGATAGGCTCCTGCATCATTCTCCTTTGGTTGAAAAGAACTCTGCTCCTATAAGTTCCTCTGATCAAACTCATAATTGCTCTCCATAGAGTGCCACACATATGCAAGTACTCCTCAAAGTACCAATCTCCTTCTGAGGTTTTATATCTCAAACCTCCTGCAAGCACTACACATAGTGCCAATTTATTCCTTCGAGGTTTTAAAATAGCAAACCTCCTGCAAGCACTACACAAAGTGCCAATTATTCCCTCTAAGGTTTTTAATAAAGAAAAAACTTCCTGCAAACACTACACAGAGTGTCAATTTATTTCTTTAAGGTTTTACAAACCTTCTGCAAACACTATACAAAGTATCAATTCCTCCTTCTGATGTTTTATATTAAAAACCTCTTGCAAGCACTTATACGGAGTGCCAATTTCTTTCTCCAAGGTTTTACAAACCTTCTGTAAACACTACACAAAGTGCCAATCTCTTTCTCTGATGCTTTTACATAAAAAAACTCCTACAAGCACTTACACAGAGTGCCAATTTTTGTCTCTAAGGTTTTACAAACCTTCTGCAAGCACTGCACAAAGTGCCAATTTTTTTTTAGACTCTTTCCTCTCCTCTCATTTTCTTTTTTCTTCTCTTCTTTTTTCCCCTCTCAACAAGATCCAACTTACTCTGATACCAACTATTGTAGGGTCAGAATGATGTAGGAGCCTATTTTTAGAGGGTTTTTTAAAAATAAGTTTTAAAGTAATTTTATATTACTCAAAATGGAATTATTTGATGCAAAATATAATTTGCATAAAATGAAAATTACTAAAAAAGGTAAATTTTTATGAAAAAATAATTTGTCGAAAATAGTAATTTTTATTTTTATTTTCATGGTTTTCTTTTAGGGTTTCTTTTAGGGTTTCATGTTTTAGGGTTTCTTTGGGGATATATATTCCCTTGGTATTGCATTGTAAAAGGGGAAGTGAATCCAAGAATGAGAAAATAAATTATTTACTAGTTTATTTCTATGTACTATAGTTTTTATGTGAATGAAGGGTTTTACTGATTATTTTTATTTATTGCAATTTTTATGTAAATGAAGGGTTTTACATATTATTTTCATTTACCATAGTTTTTATGTAATGGGAGGTATTTTATTTTGACCTCTTGCAGCTGAATTTACATTAATTGGTATCAGAGCAAGTTGGATCTTGTTGGGAGGAGAAAAAAGAAGAGAAGAAAAAAGAAAATGAGAGGTGAGCAAAGAGGCTCCAAAAAAAAATTGGCACTTTATGCAGTGCTTGCAGAAGGTTTGTAAAACCTTGGAGACAGAAATTGGCACTTTGTGTAAGTGCTTGCAGGAGGTTTTTTTATGTAAAAGCCTCAGAGAAAGAGATTGGCACTTTGTGTAGTGCTTACAAAAGGTTTGTAAAACCTTGGAAAAAAAATTGACACTTTGTGTAAGTGCTTGCAGGAGGTTTTTTATATAAAACCTCAGAAGGAGGAATTGACACTTTGTGTAGTGCTTGTATAAGGTTTGTAAAACCTTAAAAAAATAAATTGGTACTCTATGTAGTGCTTGTAGGAAGTTTTTCATTAAAAACCTTAGAGGGAAGAATTGACACTTTGTGTAGTGCTTGTAGGAGGTTTGTTATTTTAAAACATCGAAGGAATAAATTGACACTATGTGTAGTGCTTGCAGGAGATTTGAGATGTAAAACCTCAAAAGAAGATTGATACTTTGAGGAGTACTTGCATATTTGTGACACTCTATGGAGAGCGATCATGTGTTTGATCAGAGGAACTCATAGGAGTAGAGTTCTTTTCAACCAAAGGAGAATGATGTAGGAGCCTATTTTTAGAGGGTTTTTTAAAAACAAGTTTTAAAGTAATTTTATATTACTCAAAATGAAATTATTTTATGCAAAATATAATTTTTCGAAAATGGTAATTACTAAAAAACATAATTTTTTATGAAAAATAATTTGCTAAAAATAGTAATTTTTTTTATTTTTAGGGTTTTAAGCTTTAGGGTTTTCTTTTAGGGTTTCTTTTAGGGCTTCAAGTTTTAGGGTTTTATTTTAGGGTTTCTTTGGGGATACACTTTATGTAGTGCTTGCAGGAGGTTTACTATTTTAAAACCTCGAAGGAATAAATTGACACTATGTGTAGTGCTTGCAGGAGGTTTGATATGTAAAACCTCAAAAGAAGATTAATACTTTGAGGAGTACTTGCAGATGTGTGACACTCTATGAAGAGCGATTATGAGTTTGATCAGAGGAACTTGCAGGAGCAGAGTTCTTTTCAATCAAAGGAGAATGATGTAGGAGCCTATTTTTAGAGGGTTTTTTTAAAAAAAAGTTTTAAAGTAATTTTATATTACTCAAAATGAAATTATTTTATGCAAAATATAATTTGCCGAAAATGGTAATTACTAAAAAAGACAAATTTTTATGAAAAAATAATTTGCCAAAAATAGTAATTTTTATTTTTATTTTTAGGGTTTTAAGCTTTAGGGTTTTATTTTAGGGTTTCTTTTAGGTCTTCAAGTTTTAGGGTTTTATTTTAGGGTTTCTTTGGAGATATATATTCCTTTAGTACTGCATTGTAAAAGGGGAAGTGAATCCAGGAATGAGAAAATAAATTATTTATTGGTTTATTTCCATGTACTGTAATTTTTATGTGAATGGAGGGTTTTACTGATTATTTCCATTTATTGTAGTTTTTATGTAAATGAAGGGTTTTACATATTATTTTCAATTACCGTAGTTTTTATGTAATGGGAGGTTTTTTTTTTTGACCTCTTGCAGCTGGATTTACATAAAAAATGATTGATATTGTCAGATTTGTAAGAGAAGAGGTCATAGTACAAGTTATTATAGATTTAATCCAAGAAATCAATTTCAATGGAATCAAATAAACCAACCAAATAGGTTACCTAAAAAAAAATATCCAAATCAATATAGACCACCTCAGCCACAATTTTAGCGATAGTACAATCCTCTTCAGCTACAATATAGAGAAGTAAGTCAAAAGGGTAATAGTTTCTAAGAGATACAAGAATTAGAGGATGTTACAAAAGAGCATGAAGTCAAAGCCCTATCAATTGTTTTTATGATGATACTAATAATTTTCTTGATAATGATACATACAAGGAAGAAAATGAAGAAGAGCATAAGTTCCAATAGGAGACTGAAGAATCATATTAAAGATAAGTCTTCAATAACCAAATAATGTAATATGTTATAGTATATCCTAGTACAACTTAAGGGGGGTGTTAGAGTATATCCTAAGTTGTTACTAGGATATTTAATATAGTTTTGTGTGGCTAAGATCAACTTAGTTTGTTATGATCTGATGGATCATATTGTACACCTTTGCTATTTAAGCAAGGTTCCTTTCATGGAATAATAAGAATTTTTCATTCTCTACATGGTATCATAGCAGGATTTCCCTCCCTTATTAGTTTTCAGTGTGAAGTTGAGGGGGATTTACCTCATGGAAATTCTCTCATTTTTACCCCTCTTTTTTTTCCCTCATCATTTTTTTCCCTCTGGTCATTTTGCTTTTTAGAAAACTGAGGGAGTATGCTCTCCATATTTTGATGGATCAAAAACTAGACGTTTGATAGAAAAATTAATGGCTGTAATTTTTTAGGGTATAATATGGTGTGAGGTGAAGATATATTGAAAATATATGCATATTTTTGTACAATATATGGCTAGTTCTAGTGGTGGTGATATGGATGCAGTCTTGTGCAGAAATTGGTTGCATGTTGAGCTTCCTCAAGGCCTCCTCCTAGGAAGGGGTTCGATCCTCCACAAACACTCCCATATCAAAATCCTCCTCCTCACTATTACCCTCAGGCTTCACTTTACTCTCACCTCGAGAAGCACAATGGTGGAGATATAGCATAGGCTACAACAATGTAGAAGTGAACTTCCCCACTAAATGAACCTCCTTCAGCTTGGAATACATAATGCTTCGAAGCTTGAAATCAACGTCAACCTCCAAAAAAATACCCTTTTTCAAATTCAAGGATAAAAAGTTCATAGGCTAAAGGCTTAAAGGCCTAATCCCCTATTTATGTTTCTTCAAATCTTGAGTGTTGCATTGCAGGTAGTCAACTATGAGATAGCCACAATAACTACAGGTGGCAAGGTGAAAGGGTGTGCATGGCAGAATCATGGTACATAGGATAAATTATGTGCAAATAGGCCCTTTTGCACTCCCAACATTAATTTCCATGATTTCAAATGGATCGTGCACTACAACCTATTGAGCAACGCATCATACCCCATCGAATTGTCCTCCTCCATTGGATTTCCTACGAAGCCCTTATCGAAGCTGAAGCATTGAATCATGGAGGATCTACGTTTTTTGTCTCCCTTATTTATTGATATAATGCTCCTTGCTATTAAAAATTTGTGAGTATTTGAATAAGCTTGGAGGATGTACTGCATATGGCTTATGCTTTTTAACCTGTATTCAGTGACCATGATGAAGGTTGGTCATCGTGAGTCGATGATATTTTTTTGTGATCATCATTTACATGCAGTCAGAAGGATGTCGGGTATTTACCATCCCAACCACAATTCACGAACATAGTGCCACATGGGCAAGTAAAACAACCAATAGGGCCAAATGAAATGAAATGATCGACAATCATATTTTTAATGTGGGCCCTATTGTATTTTTTAAAATGCATTTTTTTTAAAATCCTCCATCATTCACATGGAGGATGGGAAGGTTAAATAGTCTTTTAACTTTTTTTAATGTTTTTTTTAATTTACATGGTGGACTCGGTAGTCAGTACAAATTTGGGTAGTTTTTATGGCTTTTTATGGCCACCATAGTATTTTGCACTATCTACCCCAAAATCTATCACACAAATCTTCATGTAGTCCACCCCTATAACCACCATACCACAATAATTTGAAACCTTTTACGCCGCTGAAAGCACCAGGAAAGGGATAAAAATATAAATACCTCTCACTGCCACTGATGGGATTCGATCCCTTAACCTTGAGAGGTGCAACACCCTAACATTAATTTTTTTTTTAATGTTATAAGGGCAACATGGCACCTTTATGTAATTCTCCTATGAAAGAATTTTTTTTTTTAAACCATGCTTTATTTTGAAGGATATTCTAGAAGATTCCCTTGTGAGAAAAATGGCTAAGATTGTTGTTTTTCCTACAGATGAAGGTTGCATTACCACTCGATCATAGGGGTTTTTATAGTCATCAAAAAGTTTTTTCCAATCCAAACTTATTGGTGTGTCAAATTTCCATTTTGAGGTAGTTCAATATGCATTTTTTGGGCCTCAAATATTTTGTATCATGGAGTGCACTCTTGGTTGAACCTAACACTCTCAAGGTATTTTTAGGAGGTTTTGTGTGGATGCTATGGACTACATTTGTAAAGTCTTTTTTCCCTTATTTGGTTGTTTTACCCATAGTTTGGACCTTGTTATCAACCCATTGTGTTCATATAGGTGAAACCACATATTTATGCTTATGGATTCATTTTGAACTACCCTTGCAATTGTGGTGGTTCTTTCTCCATCATATATTCTCACTCTCATTTTGTAAGATACTTTGTTTTTAAGGGGTTTTTCTTTGCTGATTTTTTTCATAGTTCAACAACTACATTGATGCCTTTTAATGTTGATCCCCTTGATTAGTTGTTTATCCATAAGTTCTGGACCTTGTTATCAGACCATTGTGTTCGTATAAATGGGCACCACATATTTGTGCTTGTGGAGTCATTTGGACTACCTTGTGATTGTGATTGTGGTTTAAGGGGGTTTTATTTAGTGACTTTTTCATGGTTTACATCATTGTTCATTGTCACAAGCACTAGATTTCATGTTGTTCTTCATACCTTCTTGGAGTGAGAAGACATTCAATTTAGCGACAAGGCATCTATAAATTTTGGGACATCACATGGATCCTTTACAGTCCTTTTTTATGGAAGTTGTCCTAGGGGGGTTGAAGAGGACATGTTCCTCTCCATCCTCCTTCCACATCTTCCTTCTTCTTCTTCTTTTCTAGTAGATATTTTTCCCATGTGGTTTTTCATCTCTCTCCAATAGAGTCTCTTATGGATATATTGTACATAAGTACCTTATCAGGCCTTGTTGGTGAAACTCATATCTTTCGATATGCCACTTGTTTATTTTTGTTGTTTTTCACTACCTCCTAGTACCACTTAAGAGGGGGTGTTAGACTATATCCTAGTACCACTTAAGGGGGGGTTTAGAGTATATCCTAAGTTGTTACTAGGATATTTAAGATAGTTTTATGTGGCTGAGATCAACTCAGTTTGTTATGATCTGATGGATCATATTGTACACATTTGCTATTTAAGCAAGGTTCCTTTCATGGAATTATATGAAGTTTTCATTCTCTACATAATATGGGGGGTTTTAGAGTATATTACATTATTTGGTACATATCTTAGGTGAGGATTTACTTTATGTGTTGTAATAAATGCACATGGGTGCATAATATTTATTAATGTAAATGTGCACATTTGTCAATGTGTACATGAGTTCATAGAATAGTAAGTTGAATAGTCTAGAAGTGGGAAGGTCAATAGTGATTCATGTGAAGATTCACATTACATTATATATACATGGTAATGTGGAGATGTAAGAGATACGATTGTAATAACATTACTTGATTCCTTCAGTGCTATGGCTCCATTTTCATGAGTATTTCTTTATGACATACTTAGGAGTAGTTATTTGAGTTATTTCAGTATTTTATACTTACATAATATTTTCATTATGATATACATTAGTTTGATACTTTATTTTAGTTCTATAAGTTTGATTATCTTAAGTAATAAGCCTCAAAATCCAACAATATGAATAATGATATTATATCGATAAAGCTTTTCATTTTGTGCAATATTGGTGCTATTAATATTGAACAAGATTATATGCCATGACATTATATGATCCTAATAATTATACCATTGTGAGATATGGGCCCATTTTCTCACACATTTTTTATTACATATTATTGTTTATATTGGTTACAAATATTAACCAATTTTAGTATGATGGTTATATATATTTATCAAGTGTTCTTACTTCTATGTTTTAACTAAAATTGGTATCCTTGTTTTTTAATGTATGGTACCTTATCAAAAATAGGTAAATGTAATATAGTTTTTAATATCTCCAAGGCCATATGTTATATGGGATGATATTACTAAAGGATGTTGCTTAAATTATGTATGCTTTTCCAACCATATTTTGGTTATTTAAGCATGATGTACAACCTTACCCCAATAGAATTTGAATTTAAAATTTTAAAATCTTTCTTTCTAGAGAGGAATTAAAATTATAACATTGTTTTTTGTTTAGGTCAAGATAATTCTCTTTTATTTTGAGTTTTACACAAATTAAAAATATGATTCTATTTATTTTAAATAATTATGACAATCTAATTTTTAGCTTTATGTTTACATTTTCCAAGGATAAAAGTAAAAAAAATCATCGTAGGAAAATAACAATTATAAAATTTACCATAAAGTTACACACACACACACAAAGAGATAGGATGCAAAGTCTTGAGATACTTCATGATTTTCTTAACCACAATAACATATTCTTTCTAATGAAACTATTCTAATCTTATAGTTTCATAAAAAAAAAGTAAAGTGGGCAAGAAAACAATTCTAATTCTAAGATGGTCTTGACAAGATAATGATAAAATTAAAATTAGAATTATCCTATTAAGATCATCTTAGAATTAGAATTGTTCTTTTACCTAATTCATAATTTTGATGTATTAGAATAGCTTCATTAAAATACTATGTTCTTGATTTCGGTTAAGAAAAAATGGAGTCTCTTAAGGCTTTGCATTAAGCATAACATATTTATTTCATTTAGATATTTGTATAATTGTTTTGGATTTAGGTGGGTAAAATTTTGGCTTTCTATTTGGAATGTTTCATAAATGAAGTTTTTATAATAGGATACGTTAGAGAACTTATGGAACTTTTATATTTTACGCATAAATAAGATATTAGAAAAAATTATGATCTGAGGCATAACTCATTGGAATATGTGGTGTTAATCTTCACTTGTGGCTACAACAAATTTTTAATATTATATTTATTTTTTATCTTTTGGGCCCTTATACACCTTGTAAAGGTGGATTTATTGTAACATTGTATTAATAAACCTCAAGGTAGGTTCTTAAACCTTGAACTAGAGACCACTTGTAATTAGGGATTTATACCCCTTGAGATTAACCATTTATTTATTAGTTGAAGTGTCATTACTTTCTTTAATGAGACTATTTTTGTGTCTATGGATTCCCTTCTTAGTGCATGTGTTATTTCAATGAGATACTCTTAAGTTTGGATAATGTGTTAATTCCATTTATTTCTACAAAATATTGCCAAATCTAACATGGTAGTAGAATATATGTGAAACCTGATTATCCAATTAGTTGCCTTTGACACTTTTTATTCTATGCTTATCCTAAGAAGTAGACTATATTTTGGATGTAGTCTTTTTGGAAGCTTTTTGTGCCATTGATAGCATTTGAGGGTTTGTTTGCTAAATTCCTAGGTGAACGTGGATCACAAATGGATTGTAGGAGATTTTGTTGTATTAGGAGAAATATTCTTTGATGGGTTCCTCTTCCTCTCTTTTCATTCAATATATTTTTAACTTGACTATATGGATGTCCTACTTAACAAATTGAATTTTTTTAGGATGTTCAAGACTATTTCATATTTTTTATGGATTTAGAAAAAATGATTTTTTTCCATTTATTTTTTATGGTCTGGTCTCAAACTGGATGCAAAAATGGGTCTAGCCTCATACTGGGTATAGAAATTGGTCCAACATCGAGCCAAATGGAGAATAAATTTTAGCTTTGGATAGAGTGTAGAACAAGGTCCAGCCTTGGATAGGGTGCAAAACAAGATTTGACTTTGAACTAGATGTAAATAATGGTCTGGCCTCAGGTCAAAAGTAGAACAAGGTCCAACTTCAAACCAAGTGCAGATCAAGGTCCAACATTGTATCAGGTGCATTCAATGATATGAACTTGGATAGGGTGCATAATAAGGTCCAACTTTGGATCAGATGCAAATAATAGTTCAACTTTGGACCAAGTGCAAATCAAGGTCTGGCCTTAGACTAGGTGTAGTCAATGTTTCTGGTGTAAACTCAGCTATAAGAGACCAACAAAATGGACTCCAATCATATAACACAAATAAGATATAATGGAAGAAACCTACAAATCAATATTCTTCTCATTCCTGAATTCACACCCTTTCTCCAAAATATTACCATCCATCATATAGCAACCAAAAACCAAAGGAACCCTAAAAACATTTTTTTTCTAAAAATTGCTAAAAATAGAAATGAGTCGGATTGTGCCCAAATTCGGTGTACACATCCCTCTTATAATAACGAACATTAATTTAAAATATTAGGTCTCAACTTAAGGTATAACAAAATATAATAAAATTCTAACATTCAAAAAACCCCCAAAAACCTGGGAACTTATTCTAAAAGCTAATTTTGGAACACTAGATGGAGGAGTTATGTCCCAAAAATATATTTTTTGAGATTCAGGCCAATCAAAGATTCACCTAATTCATAACACACACATAGAACCACTTTTTAAATTTCAAGGCCAATGGGCGTACGGTTCACAAGTTGTGGCTACGACAAGGTGCATCAGTTTCAGCCTCGAATAGGGTGCAAAATAAGGTCTAGATTTGGATCAAATGTAGATAATAGTTTGGCCTTCGATCGAATGTAGAACAAGGTTTTGTTGAGAAGCAACACACCCCCACTGAAAAATGAATTTCCACCCTTTGAAAATTTTGAGCTTTCATTTTGCAGTAAGGACCCTCTTGATGTTTTTCAGGTTTTAATTCCAAATTTTTGCTTGCCTCCTTCTCCTTCAAGTTTTGCCTGTATCAAAGTATCCAAGTATTCTTGCATCTGGCTTTGATTTATTCCAGAATTCATTTTTCACATGTTAGAATCATTCATGAGTAAAGAAAATCTTTCACTAATATGAAAAAATGTAGAATACAGATAGATAAATTCATTGGAAGCCAAAACTTTTCATTTTTGGAAAAGTAGCGAAATCGCGACACTTTCCATTTTTAGAAATGTCACGAAATCGCGACAGGTTTTAGAAAAATCAGCTAAGGCAAGAAAACGTAGCGAAATCGTGACACTTCCATTTTTGGAAATGTCGCGATATCGCGACACTTTCCATTTTTGGAAATGTCGCAAAATCGCGACGGGTCTGGAGAGAGAGAGCAAGTGCATACGAAACGTAGCGAAATCGTGACATGTATTTTCACTACTACAAGAGGCAAAAGGAAGCGAAGGCCAGAAAGGGGCACGATTTCGTGACATGTCACGAAATCACGACGTGTCGCAGTTTCGCGGCTGCCAGAGCAAGAAAGTGGTTAAGGCAAGAAAGTGTAGTGAAATCACGATGTCTTCGGGACGTCGTGAAATTGCGACAAGTTTTGGTGCAAAGCAAAGGGCCGTAAGAAGGAAGCAAGTTTCAAAAATGAAGCAAGGCATGGCACATGTTACGAAATCATGACATAATGTAGTGAAAAGGCCCAAGGTAGGCTGGGTGTCACGAAATCGTGACGTCGTGATTTCGTGACATCGTGAAATCACAACAAGCCAAGAGAAATGGGAGCCCAAGGGTGGCCATGTCGCAAAATCACAACACGATAGGAACGAGTAGGTGCCAGAAGCAGACGTGTCACGAAATCATGACGTTGTGATTTCGCGACATGGTCCAAAGGAGGAAGCCGAGGTTTGCAGGGATAAGTTTGTCGCCAAAGTCAAAAGCTAAGGGAAGCCTTGGGTGTCATGAAATCACAACGTTGCGATTTTGCGATGTTGCAAAATCATGACACGCCAATGAAAGAAGGTAAGACGAGTCTGGCTGTCGTGAAATCGTGACATCATGATTTCGCGACGTCGTAAAATCGTGACGTCATGATTTCATGACGTCGCAAAATCATGACACGCTAGAAGAAACAAAAGAAATCCAAAAGGCAGCAAGAGGAACCAAAAGGGAAGCAAGAGTTTCCAGAAGAAGAAAGAGAAAACACAAGTCAAGATAGGTGTCGCGAAATCACGACGCATTTCAGGGAAAGCGCCGAAGGCAGAAAAGGGGCGTGATTTTGCAACATGTCGCGTTTTCACTGCATGGAAGCTGAAGGTTGCCGAGGGGCAGAAAAGAGGCATGATTTCGTGACATGTCATGAAATCACGACATGTCGCATTTTCACGACAAAAATAGGAAAGTAGCATAGAATGGGAAACAGCTGGAAGCGTACACGTGTCATGATTTTTGTGACACATGTCAACACGAAGCAGGCCAACGTATAATGAACTTTAGGGTTTTGATTGAACTTTAAGGTTTTGATTTAATATTATTAAAATACTAATCCATATTTTGTCTTTTTTGCAGAAAGCCATCTGGCACTTGCATGATAACGGAAGAAATGGCCAGAAAGACAAAGTTAAGTGCAAATTAATCGAAGACCGTCATATTGAAATGAGAGATGCCAGGAATTACTGTTTCATCCTGATTTTACAGATCTGGCCGCAAAAAGACTTTACGGTGACTAAGCAGCTACCCATTTAATGGAGTATGTCGAGAATTGGCCGAAAAATGAAAATATCTACACATAGTTGTCGAAATTTGTCGATAGATGCATTTAATGAAATTTATGGCAGAAGTAATGGCGTGCAGAGATTTTCAACTCAGGGATGGCTCTATGGAGATGAAATGTTAGAGAAGTGGTGACTCATCCAAATTTCCCAAGGGAATTAATGAGGACATTTACACACAGTTGCAGGTGGATGCAAGTAGCATTAAAATTTTGCCTACTCCATTTATGGCAAGTAACTGCACTGATTTGCAGAATGGTTAAGTTTTATCGAAAGCTCTATTTTTAAAGGCTTTATATTGTAAAACCCGGGTAGTAGGGTTTAAGATGATAAGATTTAGGGTTTGAGAAGATATTTTTGAAAAGATCAGGATCTGTCCTGAGTCTATAAATACTTCTTCTAAATGTAATCGCATGAGGCAAAAACTTAGAAAAAAGGCTATTGAAGCAATTTCTTGCAAATCTTGTTAAATGCTTTATTCTGGACTTGGAGTTGATGTGCTTTTGTTTTCTGTGATAGCATGGCCAGGAGCCTAATCTCTTTCAGATTGTGATAGTTTCATCTTCTTTTGTTATCCGTTTCATTAAAGTTTATTAAATATATGCTGTAAATCTGTGTTATCAAGATTAAATATCTTTGTTGGGCTTCAGTTGTTTTATTGTATGCTAGGGAAAATCATAGATTTAAGGTTCAAGTCTGTTCTAATTGCTCTATCCTCACTGTGTGAGCTTTGCTGCTGGTGAATGATACCAATTTTAATCGACTTCCCTTCTGTTTATGATTTTCTTTTAGATCTGTTCCATCTCTGTCTTATGCTCTTAGTAGAAGGTGATCTTAGAAAGCTGGAAACCTTCTTCTTTGATTTTGTTCTATTGTGAAGCTGATAGTATAAATAAAATTGGTAGTTTTGGTTTTACTGACTAAGTTTGATAGACTTCTCTTTCTCGCCCTACCCTACTCTCTCTGTTTCTTGTGAAATGATCCATTTTTATTTTCTTTTAAATTTGTCTTTTATTTAAATCTGCTGACCCATAAGAGCTAGATCAAAGAACTAATTTTAAATCCGATTGTACACAAGTAACAATTTCAAAAATATTATTGAACAAGTTCAAAACCCCTTGTAAGGTAACAGACAGCCCACTTGAAAACTATTTCAGAAGTGGAAAAGAGTGAATAGACATTCGACCCGACTCTGTAACTCACACCTTGATAACCAGCCAGATCTTAAAGTGAGTGGGATTTATCCCTTATAAGTGTTATCATAGTTTCATGCTCATTCTTCACAGGGTGTGTATAAAAGTCGGACCAACATTTAAAATGATGCTAGAAGGAGGGCCCACTGAACTCCGTTCAGTACTGTAAGTTGTCTGTACAATATTTAAAATTGCTAAAAAAGTAGACCTCAAGTTCAGTGATTTATTAAGGATTGTAAGATTATAAGTTGCTTGTGAAAAGCTGGATTCTACATATAGGATAACAAGATCCCACCCCAGAGTTGGAGAGCTCCTTGTGCCTGAATTAAAAACTCCAAGAAGAATTAGCCTCAGAAGGGCCAAGTCTCTGTCTGAAACAGTTTTATCACCATTGGTAGTTACTCCAACTACAACTCAGAATATCACCGTCAATCAGGTAGTAATGGCAAATTGGTTGGGTTCCACTACTTTAAATATCCCGGGTATAGCCCATGACCTGCCCAAAAATCCTGAGAGATATCTTCCCAAATACAAGCATGATGGGACTAGGATAGCAGAAGAACATCTAGTTACATTCAAGAATCCTCTAAAATTGTTAAATATACAGCATGAAGATGTGGCTTGCAGATTGTTCCCGTTCACTCTCCAGGAGGGAGCTTACGATTGGTTCCTAAATCTCACTAACGATTCTATCACCGGTTGGAATGACCTAGAGAAAGTTTTTATATCACAATTTGGGGAAGTGATAGACCCCAGTGTGTTATACCAACAGTTTTTCAGCATCAAGAGAGAGTTGGGAGAAGCTGTCAGGTCATTCAATATGAGGTTCCAAAGAGCTTATGGTAGAATTACTGGTCATTACATCCCAAATGCAAATATAGCCTTAGAAATCTATAAGAATGCATTGGATTCAGTGACCTCTATTTTTCTCAAGAGAGACATCAATATCACAACCCTGGCAGGAGCTTATAAAGAAGCTTTTATTCTTGAAAGACCGTTAGGACCTCAAATTTTGAGCAGTCCTTTGATATCCTATGTTGCACAAAACATGCCTATTTCGGATCCCATTCCACATCATGAGTTAGTGCCAACACATAATGCTCTACCCAAGGAAACTCCGTTAACTGTGACATCCACTTAGCATGTGCAAAATATAGAGAAAGGTTCTGACAAGTTCAAAGTGGAAGTGCTTGAAGCAAACATTTGTGATCTAGCATTACCCAAACTTGAAGTTTTTTCTGGTGAGTTAAATTTTCCTAGAAATCAAAGAAATATTGATATTTCTGGTTCATCCAAAAATAGTACGACCAGGGTTTCAGATTCTTTTCTCGAAGAGTCAAAAATTCTTGTAGAGATTCCTATGGATGAAATACAAGATTTTCAACAGTTCAAAAGGGAAAGTTATAATTTGAGATGTGAAAATCTAGAACCTACCAATGATCCTCCCTCACCAAAGGATGGTGAGAATGAGATTCAATATCACTATGCAGAAGTAACTAGGAAGGAGGATAACATCATTGAGGATATGAAGGAAATTAAAGCTGACATCACCCTCCATGAGCTGGCCCAGATTGTTGAACAAAAAGATAACTTGATTGAAGCTTACTCTGGACCACCTATTGAATTTCAAGAAAAGGAGAAAAAGATAGTAAATGTGAATGTGGTCAACCAACTCGGAATAGATAAAGAGTCTCAGTATAAGCCTTTGATTACTGAACATAATATTAAAGAAAATGTTGTAAATCATGTTGATGTAGATATTGGAGATTATAATTTGGCAACCAAGAAGATAAGACAGGTTACAAATCTGACCAATTACAACAATGATGTTTGGGCATTACATATTGATGGGGTTAAATCTAAGCAAGGCTCAGGTGAAAAAGCAAATTATGAAAATTCTGTTAGAGGGATAAAAATTGAAGTCTTGGATATTGAAGTAGTGGAGCAACCACAAAATGTTTGAGCTATTAAGAACCATGACATATGAAAGCATGAGATTCCGGGCAAAGGAAACACTAATTATGCAATGTAAGACGAAATGTAACGCTTTAACCTTATGCACCAAAACAAAGGAAAGAGACAATTTGGAAAGGAGAGAAAAGATGTAAAGAAATCACAGCCCTCTTTATTCAAATATCTTATCCTCGGTTACATAGACGTCTCCTCCCTTTTTAGGGGCTAGGAGCGTTAAATTTGTCTTTGTTACAATGTGTGACTTAGTCTTCCTCCTTCCGCGTGCCCACGATTGCAATGGGCGGGCCAAGATGATGCCGCCGCTGATGTCGATGAGTTCTTAACCTCCGCTGCTTCTCCTGCGAACAAAGAAACAACCAAGATGTCAGTAGCATCTGCCGCAAATGAAAAGTGTTTGTTCTCTAAAACTAACGAAATATGCATGTAAACATTTGCATGAAACAGATAATTACGGTGAGTCCAAATGGCTTCAAAACTTGACAGAAGATAGGAAAAGTTACCAGAAGGCCACTGCCATTGAGACAGCTGGCCAATCTACCTTCAACTGGAATTCGTCCACAGGCAGGACGAATTCTGACTGCAATTCGTCCCTGGGTGGGACGAATTCTTTTGTGTTGAAGAAACCGACCTGCTTTTTGCTCCAATGTCGGATCCCGAGACCTGCAAAACGCCTGCAAACAGGGGGGTTATGTAATTGGGGCCATTTTGGGACGACCCAGATGGTCGGATTCTCCCAATTTGGCCTCCACCCTCGGGAATTTGACCTCGACACCTGCAAGTCAGCGAAACAACAAAGCAACACAAAACATACTAGAATCTGACCAAAAGTTACAAAATTGCAGCTATGGGTTAATCAAACCTAATAACACAAAATGCAATCTGAAAAGTAATCTAAAATGCTCTAAAACTTAAAATAGGACTTGGGAGGTGCGGGGGTGCCCAAGTGGGCCTCCCACCGTTGGCACTTGATTTTGGAGCCAATCCACCGGGGATGGGCCCAAAACCTCTTAGGATTGGGGGGTCGGCGAATTGGTTGGTTCGGGTGTCCATGTGTTGGATTTGGGTCGGGTTCGAGCTTCCAAAGGCCACCCAACAACCTCCCTTGCAAAAGAGATTGGTGGATGTGGGAAGGTGAACCAAAAGGGATGCAAGTGGGTCTTCAACTCGGCGGCACTTCGTTGCTTGAAAACTCCTTCAACCTGTATATTTTGGGTGAGAAAAGTCCCACCTTTTATAGACCCATGGGGTCTCTTTTGGGAGGGAAGCACAAATGCCATGTGTTGTTCATAGGTGCCATGTGGCGGTCTTGTCTTCCCATGAGGGAGGGGAGTCCTCCATTGACTTGAGCTTTGATAAATGCCTTTTGTGACAGTCTTCTAACGGCCCCTCTGTCCACCTACACACGCGTGCAAGGCAGGAGTCATTAGCTGACTGTTCTGGGCTGCCACTTGGCACCATTTGTCTTTTTGCCCGTTAAGCTTAGAATTCGTCCCACCCAGGGACGGATTCAAAATTCGTCCTGGGGTGGGACGGATTCTATTTTGAATTCGTCCCTGGGTGAGGCGAATACTGGGCAAAGTGTCCAAGTGTGCCAAATTGCTTCTTGACCTTACAAAATTGCTATGAAAGTGGTTAAGACCACTTTTTAACCTACGAGGGCTGCCACTGGGAGCTGTGTTTGTCAAAGCGATCGGTGTTTGCGGTCACATAATCGGATTGGTGCTGTTTTGGTGTCTACGAGATGCCCCTTTTTGGGAAGCGCTGCGGGTGACGCGGTCTTGAGCAAAAATAGATAACCAAAGCACTAATGATTAGGGTTTCTTGGTAACCTAACCAACTTTTGATGCCCCAAGTATGGAAAGGGCATGCATTCTTGAATCCTTGCTTCGACGAGCTAAGGAATTTGATTTCAAGTATTAACCTATTTTGTTGAGGTGTGACTTGAACTTAGACATTGATCGAGTCATGAGCAAGTGAAGGGCGTTTTTATCCTCGGGGGGAACCTTGTGTTCATGATTCACGAAATGCCAAGTGTTTGATTGATTTGATTGTTGCTTGTTTATTGCCCCAAGCAGGAGCGTGATTGTCTTTGTCAATGATTCTTTGAATGCATGTCATTTTCCTTAATTGGGTGTGTGATTGTTGGTTGGTGACTAAGTGTGACTACCCCCTCAAGCGACGAATCGATGAGGGAATGACCTTCGTGAGAGAAGCGACGAGTCGCTTGACCCAAGATGACTTGTGCAAGGTGTGCCTTAAAGGGTTTACCGTTAAGCGTGTGCAATTTTTCCAACATTTGGACTTGTTTTTGGTGGGTGTTAACCCTTTTGGTGATGCCGTAATGAGGTGAAATGAATATCATCAAATCTACTTCCGGGGGGGGGCCGTTTTTGCCTTGGGGGGGGGGGGGGGGGGTTAGTCCTTTTTTTTTTTTAAGTGCATAAGTGCACGTATCTCACTTGGCAATGTTTTTTGTATTTTTGTTGAATTTTGTACTATTTTTGAGTGGGCTTTGACCCTTTTGGTGATGTCGTTTGGGGATGAAATTGTCTAAAATCCGTCTTCCCGTGGAGCGGTCCGGCTATGGTAGCCTTCTTAGGGAGTATGATAGTGACAATTTGTGACTCCAATGTCGATTTTGTATGCCCTTGTTGTCGGGTGCAGTAGCAATCCTGTCGGGCAATTTTATTGTCTATTTTTAGTGCATTTTTAGTCATTTTTGTTGATTTTTTTTGTGTTGGCCTGAATTCGTCCCTGGGTGGGACGAATTCCAGCTGGAGAATTCGTCCCTGGGTGGGACGAGCGCTGATCAGAGCGCTCGTCCCAGTCAAGGACGAATTCCAGTGCAAAAGGCCTATTTAATGGCCAAAACTTGATTTTGGGCTCATTTGTGTCATTTTTTTCTTGCGATTTTGGAGCTCTGGGAGGAGGAGGTAATTCTGCGAAGCGAAGCGCTGCTGGAATTCTCTCTGCCATCATGAGTGCACAAACTGGTTCGAGCGGCGGAGCTGAGGCGAGACCTGTAAGTGACCCTAGGGTTTATTTTGCTTTAATTTAATGCATTGTTTTTGTGTTGACGCTTTTCAAAACTTTAATATTTTTTTTGTGATGTTTTTGTTTAACATTTAAGTTTAGAAACCCTAGAACTGAAAATTTGATCTGTTATATATATATTTTTTTTTTTCTTTGCAGGTTGTTAGGAGCCGGTACCGTGTACCCGCTGCATTTACTGAGGCGCGGTTGGCATTGACCGATGATGACTGGGTATGGCTTGATGCCCTTGGGCTCAAGCAGGTGGCTCGACTGGAGCCTGTGGTTTCTGATCAGGCCTATCTGATGGCCCTGATCAAGCTTTGGGATCCGCAGACCAATACTTTCCATCTCCCGACAGGGGAGATGATTGTGACTCTTGAGGACGTCTATCGGTTACTTCGGATTCCGATAGATGGTCTGCCTATTAGGACATCTCCGTTTGATCAATGGACTGCTATACTTACGAGATGTTTTGGGCATGGGGGGGAGCTGGGTGTAGCAGACCCAGTGGAGACAGTCGAGGCGGATTGCCAGGCTGGCGGGATTTTGGTTAGCTGGTGGACGAAGAGGGGGTTTTAGGAGTGAGGCACGCATTCTTGATGGGCCTCATTTCTAACATTCTTCTCCACGATTCGTCGAGCGCGAGGTTCCCGTGGAACCTGCTAGATTTGGTGTGGCAGTTGGCAGAGTGCCCGATAGAGGCACCATTGATTATGAGATGGGGACAGACTTTGTTGGCACAACTCTACGGGGAGCTGTATGGGGTCCGCTGTCGACAACGGAAGGGTGTCAGTTGCAGTTTTTTGTTGCAGTGCTGGGGTTGGCAGCACATAGCTGTTGAGAGGCCTATCGGGTTACCGTGGATGACTCGGGCGGCGATGGAGGATGAGGAGATTGGTTATGCGGCTTTGTGGCGACGGTCTGCGGAGCAGGGGCAGAGTCGGCGATGGGCAGGTGCCGTTGAGCACTACATTGATGCCTTTTCTCGGCTCACTCCAGGGGAGGTATTTTGGCGTCCCTATCGGGACTGTCCAGCCTGGCCTGAGGCTGGAGAGTGGCTCCGACGGGTGCGGAGGGAGCGATGGTTGACTGGGCGGCACGGGACGGAGCATGAGTTCTTTTCGTACCGTCGGGTTACACGACAGTTTGGGGTGCGCCAGGGGTTGCCTGGTGAGCCCGTAGGCTATCGGCGTCGGGGAGACGAGAGGGATCTGGAGCCACCGGTCACCGTGCCATTGGGCGAGGAGTCGGATGCGGTGATTGAGGTCCCGGATGTGGATGACGTCGGTACTACCACTGAGTATGACTCGTGGTGGGTATTGCGGCGCTGGAGAGGAGAGGGGCCACTTGGAGGCGCGGAGGCGGCGGTGGAGGATGCTGAGGCAGCAGGGGGTGATTGGGGGGGCCGTTGGATGATGCAGATATGGTGGATGTGGGAGATGAGGATGTGGGCCTGGGTGTTCCGGAGCGGCCGGACATGCAGGATGTGGAGGCGCAGTGGGAGCCTGAGCAGGCTACTGTCCCCGTGAGTCCTATGCGTCTGGCAGATACAGAGGAGGTGGGGTCGGATGTAGGCGTTGAGGTTGCGCGACTTACAGAGCTGCTGCGGATGCGGGATCTGGAGAGGGATCTTCTGCGGGCTCAGTTGGCAGAGCGGGATAGAGTTTTGGCGCAGCGCGATGATGCATTGTCTATCTATCATCGGCGAGAGGCAGAGTGGTGTCTGTACCGGATAGACTTGGAGAGGGAGGTCATCCGCCTTGGCGGGCGGCTTCCGAGCCCTCGATCGGTAGATCTTCTCGACGGACGAGGGATAGTTTGGTGAGCGATCGGCATCATCTCGTCGTGGGCGGTTAGATGAGGGGGTGGTAGCGAGGCATGATGCGGGGGCTAGCGGTAGCCGCCCTGCGAGGTCCCGTAGGACCCACACCACGGGGGGTAGTTCCCGTCGCACCGATCCTGCGTGATCATGGTGGTCGACGCCTTAGGTTGGGTTTTTGGATATGCTTGCGGGGTCTGAGGACCGGTTTTGTAGCCTGCGGGCATATTTTTGACGATATATATATATATATACCGGTTTTATTTTTGGTTTTGTACATGTGATGATGTGATTTTTTTTGTTATGCATGTTTATTTATTTTGATGAATGCAGATGTTATGATAAATGTATATGTTTTTGATGTCTATGTGGTATGCGAGGTGAAATGGATGAATGACATTTGTGATGATTGTACTATTACTGTTTAAGAAGCTCTTTATTTACATGGTTTTTCTTTTTTGTATTTTCTGATGGTATCATAAAGATGATAAGTAGCGCAGATGGTTTTGGAATGAATGTAAGGATTTTATGAGATTCAGTCAGTTTTAACTCACCATCCATGATTGTACTTTATCTTACAAGACTTTTTGAACAAGGTATGAATCGGACCTATTTTTGACCAAGTTATTTTAACATCCCTGTGTGTGCAATTGAGTTCATTTAGTGGTATTTGTTAGGATACCGCCGAGTGCGAGTGGGCTTTCAACCGAACTTGTCTTGAGGATCACCTAATTAGCTCCACGAATTCCTTTGTTGTATGTACTAAGATTAATCTGCGGTGTAATCCAGGATGCCATAAGCTAGCTCATCCACATGCAAACATTGATACGTACGCAAGTTAATGTGAGAGATATATCGTCATGCGGGAGGTTTACTACATTACCGATAGGCTATCAACCAAATTGGTACTGAAGCTTGCCTTATGACCTATAGAATCTTTGAGAGTTCCGGGGATTCAAGGTCAACTCCCTTCTTTTCTTCAATTGTATTGGGATACTTGCTCATTGTAGTGATGAGATCATTGTTTATTTTGATTTGTTTTTCTTTCGAGCAAGGGATTGGGGTTATGGAGTGACGAAAATCACTATTGTTTGTGCCTTTTGATGTGTGCACTATAGTTTGTCAAATTTTTGAGTTTTGACATTTTGCAAATTTTTGTGTTTTGCAACTATTGAGAACTTTAGGGATTCTTAGGGAATTGGGTAGGGAGGATGCTTGTCCTTTTGCCAACTCTCGGCATTCTAGGGGTCATTCGCACAGGGGGATGAGCAAGATAACCGTTTCGCTTGTGGTGACCTAGATTATTTTGCAGGTTTCGTCTTTCGTTCACACAATTTTGGAATTTTAGTGTTTTGATTTGTGTTGGGATGTTACGTAACAAGGTGTATTTCAAGTATGACTCTACCTTCGTAAAATCTGTTCGACTTGATACACTACATGGCTAAAGAGGAAAATGATGACTGAATCACTGAAATTCTTGGTACATTCCCAGACCACTGACTGTAGTGTGGTAAAAGTTATGCTTGGTGTTTTTGTTGTTTTTGTAACATGAGACAATGCGGAACAAGGTGGACTATCAGAGCTATTGCAGCTTATGGTGCCTTTGACCTGTATGACTACAAATATGCAATGTATGGATGCAATGCTTAATGCAACTATATATTTTTGTATTTTTGATGGATTGTTTTTGGTGAAGGTGAAGATGAGGTGCGAGAATATTAATTTTTTTGATGAATTTGAGTATGCCTAGAATTGAGATGCAAATGTCTATTGTTTTTGATGATTTTTGTTGTTTTGTTTTTTGAATTTCTTGATTTTTTTTGACCAAGCGATTGCGATAATCGTTGGAGCTTTTTGGGTTGACCAAGAGATTGCGATAATCCTTGGAGCTTTTTGTATTGACCAAGAGTTGCGATAATCCTTGGAGCTTTTTTTTTTGACCAAGATGATAATCCTTGGAGCTTTAAGAAAGATTGAAACTGGATCAAGAAACTGACTTAATAAATGAAACTGCTTTTTGGTGACCAAGAGTTGCGATAATCCTTGGAGCTTTTTGGTGACCAAGAGATTGCGATAATCCTTGGAGCTTTTTGGTGACCAAGAGATTGCGATAATCCTTGGAGCTTTTTGGTGGACCAAGAGATGCATAATCCTTGGAGCTTTTTGTATTGACCAAGAGATTGTGATAATCCTTGGAGCTCTTTTTTTTTTTTTTTGGTATATGGCTTTCTTAGATATGAAATGGTCTCAAATGACTGATATTCAAGGGTTATGTTTCCTTGATACCGTCAAGAGAAGCTAGTCTGTACGTCCCGGGTCCTATTTTGCTATCAATGACATAAGGACCTAACCAATTTGCCATGAATTTGTCCCTCATATGGGACGGCAAATTAGAGTTTTGTTGGTTTTCCTTCAAAACCAAATCACCAACCCGAAAGTCTCTTAGGTGAACTTTCATGTTGTAAGCTCTCTTAAGCCGCTCTTGATAGATACGTAAGTGCTCGAGAGCATTAACGCGTCGTTCGTCAAGCAACGTAAGCTGGTCTAATCGGGCCTGCCGTGCAGTGTTATCATCGATGAACTCCTGCATTGATATGCGCAGGGAAGGAATTTCCAACTCGAGAGGCATTACTGCCTCTGAGCCATACACTAGTGAAAACGGAGTTGCCCCGGTGGGCGTCCGAATACTAGTGCGATAAGCCCAAAGGGCAAGTGGGATTTGTATGTGCCAATCCTTATGATCTATCTGCGACGGTCTTTTTAAGGATGGCGACTAGCGTTTTGTTTGACGCCTCTGCTTGCCCATTTGCTTGCGGATAATAGGGTGTTGAAAAGCTGTGCTGAATTTTGTACTTTGTGGTTAAAGCACGCACGTCTTTGTTCTTGAATGATGGCCCATTATCCGAGATTATTTTGGATGGAATACCAAAACGACATATGATGTAATGCAAAATGAACTCCGCAATGCGGGGTCCTGTCGTAGAGGTTAACGGAATTGCTTCCACCCATTTGGTAAAATATTATGTGGCCGTTATGATAAACGTGTGACGGCCTGACGATGCAGGGGAGATCTTTTCGATTAGATCGAGGCCCCACTATGAAAATGGCCAAGCAGACTGGACTATCTGTAGGGCCTGGGAAGGTGCGTGCATCAAATTGGCATGATGTTGACACTTTACGCACCTCTTGACATACGCGCAGCAATCTCGCTCTAAAGATGGCCAATAATAGCCCATGCGAAGAATGCGCTTTGCAATGGCCATACCACTGAAGTGGCCGCCACATGTACCGTCATGCGCTTGGGTGACTGCCCAAGTGGACTCTTCCTGGTCCAAACAACGAAGAAGAATTCCGTCGTAGGCTGCGACGATACAAAATGTCTCCTATCAAGACATATTTTGCCGCTTTCTGTTTGAATGTTCGTTTTGCGGCGTGCGTCAATCCAAAGGGTAGATTACCTAACTTGAGGTAGTCTCTTATGGGTAAATACCAGTCCTGTTGATCGGATACCTCGACAGTTTGAACAGCCAATCCCTTTTGGAGTTCTTCCCTAACAAATGCTGATTGGGATAGAACTTGTAAGAATAGCGTTGTGTTGCTATTAATGGGAGTGGGGGAAAATAAAGACCCCCAGTTGGCATGTTTCAAATAGTTTCGGATTCGAAAGAACTTATCCGTAGATGGTTCGATCTGGATCATGTGGACTCCTGGCGTCAAGTCTGAGCTTGCGCGCTCCATCGCGGGTTGCGATAAGGTTTTGACCTGAATGGTTGTTATATCACCAGAAAGGTCTTGCGGGATTAGTGACCCCAAGGAGGCCATTGTGTCCGCAAAATGATTCGATGATCGAGGGAGTGCCTCGATGTCATACCACTCAAGTTTTGCCAGGAATTTATCCACGAGGGCTTTATAGGCCTTTAGAGGCTGGGCATTTGCATTGATATACCCCTTTGACTTGATTGACGATTAACGGCGAATCGCCAAAGATGTTCGGTCTTTTGATGTTCATGGCGATTGTTGTTTGAAGACCTAGGAGCAAGGCTTCATATTCTGCATTGTTGTTGGTGCCTTTGGAAATTTAATTTAAATGACGGGGGCATTGGAGCGCCCTGCGGTGTGAAGAATACAATTCTGTCGCCACCACCTTGCTCGCATTTAGAACCATCAAAAAATAAGGTTATGTCGGCTCGAGACTTGGGCTCTTCGAGAATCTGGCGATTACGAGACATGGAAGACCCCATCATCGGGTAGTTCTATGACTAGAGGCTGATCGTCTTCAAGAGGAGCCTCTGCTAGTTGATCGGCTATGACTTGTCCTTTTATAGATTTTTGCCCAATAAACTCAATGTCAAATTCCGTCAACAACATGATCCATTTCGCCGTGCGACTACTATGATAAGTACGACTCATCATGTATCGCAATGGATTCTCCTTAGACACAACATACGTAGTGTTGCTCAGCATGTAGTGGCGTAGCCTTTTGGTAGCAAACACCATTGCCAAGCAGAGTTTTTCAACGTATGCATAGTTAAGTTCCGTAGCCCGACCGGGGTGCGGCTAAGATAGTAAGTAGCTCTGTTCTTTGTGAAGTTCATTCTTACGGGCTAGCATTGCACCCGGTGCCACCTCGATGGCTGAGATGTATAAGTAGAACGGCACACCTGGTCTAGGCGGTGCCAATGCGGCGGCGAAGCCAAGTATTGTTTGATTTTGTCAAAGGCTGAGTGGCACTCGTCATCCCAATGAAATGTGACCCCCTTGTGCAATAATTTGTTCATTGGTCGGCATTTGTCAGATAATTGTGCTATGAAGCGTTTAATCGACGCGACCTTTCCTTGCAGACTTCTTAGCTGCTTGATAGTGGTTGGGGGAGCCATTTCAAGGATTGCCTTGACTTTGTTTGGGTCCACTTCGATGCCTCTCTTTGAGACTATAAAACCCAAGAGTTTTCCAGATGTGACGCCGAACACGCACTTCTTGGGATTCAGTCGACCTTATGCTCTATGAGGCGATCGAGAATCTTGCTTAAGTCACGAGATGATCCGAGCGCAAGAGAGACTTGGCTAACAAATCATCCATGTAATCTTCCAAAGTTTTGTGCATGTAATCATGGAAGATATACGTCATAGCACGTTGGTATGTAGCGCCAGCGTTTTTAAGGCCAAAAGGCATGACCTTATAGCAAAATGTCCCCCAAGGCGTTGTGAATGCCGTTTTGAGTTGGTCTTCAGGATTAATACGAATTTGATTGTATCCTGAGAAACCGTCCATTAGGGAGAGCATCTCGTGACCTGTTGTAGCGTCTACCAATGCGTCGATGCTTGGCAAGGGGAAATCATCCTTAGGACTCGCTTTGTTTAGGTCTCGAAAGTCTGTGCATATGCGAATCCTCCCGTCGGGCTTCTTGACGGGAACCATGTTGGACAACCATGGCGGATAATCCACGCGAGATGACAAATTGTGCATCCAACGGCTTTTGCAATTCGTCTTTGACCATCAAGGCCACTTGTTGGGTGCATCTTTCTTAGTTTTTGCTTTACAGGCTTGATTTTCGGATCAAGCGTTAAGTTGTGCATGACTAGCTGCGGGTCTAGTCCTGGCATATCTTTGTACGACCATGCAAAAACTTCCTTCTTCTCTTTGAGAAGGGCAATATATTCGGCTTGCTCTTCGGGGGAAAGGCTTACCCCCAGCTTGAGAATCCATGGATTCATTGGATCTATGCCGATGTCTACGTCGGTCGTCTCTTCGGCGACATGTGGGATCCGTCCTCCAAGCGATGTGGAGTTGGGATTAAATGAATATCATCGAGTGAGTTAAGATCTGCGTTTGGAACCTCGGGTCCCTCTTCGACTTGAAAGATATCCTGAGTTGTTCTTTGGGTAAAATGAAGCATTTCATCGAAAGGCCGGTACTACGATGGTGACAATGGTGAATTGACGCGATCCCGGTCGATGGCATCCATGTCTAGATGCAATGACCATGATGGATCGGTCGGATTGCGGATGGGTGCGGTCAAATCAATGGAGATCATGTGGATGGAATGAATTTGGTCTCCGGAACCGCGGGTGTGATGACTTGATTCTTTTAGATGTTCCCTATACTCTGGATGCGGCTCTACGGGAACAGGCACGAATGGATCCTCTCTAGGTGCAAATTCATCTCTATGTGTGAAAAGGAAGGCGGGGTCTTCCCTTGGCACTGCTGTCATGATGGGATCTCGAGGTGGACGATGCTCATCTTGAATTTGGAGCCATAGGCCTAACACTTGGTCCCACCTCGCTGGGTCTACGTGCCATTCATGTCCTAACCGTATACCCATTTGTCCCATTAGATCTTCATGAGTTAGAGCGCGGTGATGTCGTCGCGCATGTACGAGATAGTCCATTTCGGTTTCGTCTTACGAATCGCTTTCATAGATCCAAAATTGTTCATCCTCTTCGACATCTGTTGCTTGCGATGTTGAGGACTCTTCTGTTCCGGTGAATTAATCTGGTCCCATTGCGGTTGTTCCACTCTTAGTGGAGGGACCTGATTCTTTTGAGACTGTGTTATTTCATCTGGAACCTCTAAGGGGAACAGTTTCAGAAAAATGTCTGGAAGCCGTTGTTGTTCTCTTTGAGGATTGCTCTCTGAACTTTCACCTCTCTCTAGCAAAGGAGAGGGATTATTGCTATTTCCAGGGGTGTTTTTAGACCATGGGAGATAATCCCCTAATGTGTATTCTGTGTTTGGATTGGCGTACGGGTCTTGTGCCAATCCCCCCTTGTTGCCTATTTCTAGGCCTTGCATATTTTCAACCAAGATGTCTAATGGCAGGGGATGGTTGAACCCTACCCCTGACTTGTCATATGGCATATGATATCTTGGTTGGCAAAGGATCCGCATCCCTTGCTCATATCTGCCTAGCCCATACCCATGCCAATTGCATTGTTCGAGATATTTTAGGGCAAATTATGGGTTCGACAGATAATTGATGTTTTCGACAAAAGGCTCTTCATCTGTTTCCTTTTGTTCGCATGGTTCAGAACCATGATCAAGGCCCCCATACACAAAATTCAGTCCGGTTGGGAGGGTAGCCTAGTGGAACAATTGTCCCTATGGGAAGGCGAGGTCTTCCCATGTCACCTGCCTGACTCCAATGTGGGGGTTGCCACAACGTTTTGCACTAAGTACTCCCCCGAGGCCCGTCTTGGCCATCTCAACGGTGATTGTTGATGATTGGGTAGGAGGAAGCGGTAGTCCTTCCTGAGTCCATTCTATGTTTGGTTGTTCAGGAGTCTTGGTTTGTGTTGTGTTGGGTGTTTCCTCTGTTGATATCGTTGAAATCGTGGGCAACCCCTCTTCTAGAGGCTTAACCTCTTCCATGATTTGCTTTCCCTTGTCCTTCTGTTGGGCCATGGTAGGTGGCGTTGATGATGAAGGAGTAGGTGATGAAGTCTCACCTGGCTGGGATTTTGCCTTGTTGGCCACCAGTGGTGCCTGCGGTATTGGACCCTGTTTAGATGGATTTAATTGAAAATCCAAATGCGTTGATGGGAGGGTCGATTGAGGTATGAATTGTACCGCATTGCAATACTTGAAGGGCTCTAAGTCCATTGGGACTACATGTATTTGCCCTTCATAGGCATACTTCAAGCAATGGTGTGCGATCGAGGGGACACACTTCATGTCCCTGATCCAAGGCCGCCCTAGCGAGTATATTATAAGCCATTTCGCCTTCCGGCCACATGGCACGGTGTGGGTATTGACTTTTGTCCTACTGGATAGGCGAGAACAACTGTGCTCATTGTCGAGCAAATTGCATCGTTAAAAGCTCGCGGTGTGTACGTGGAAGCGGTGATGTGAGAAGGTGGCGATTTTAAATGTTTCAACGCTGCGGTGGTTATAATGTTCTTTGGACGAGCCAGTATCTATCAGCACTCTCTTGTACGGGATCCCGTTGACCCGCGCGATAACGTGCAGGGGTGGATCCGGCATGTCATTTGATATCGTTTTGACCTCGTCTTCTTTGAATGTGATGACAGGCTCCGTACATTGTTTCACATGTCCCACGAAGGCGTTGAAAGAATTTGCTTCGTGGGGTTGTACTTCAATGGCTTTTAAAATGTCCATAAGAGCTTCTCTATGGGGAGCTGATTGTTGAATAAGCTCGTAGATGGACAGCCTAGCCGACGTGGTCCGCAAACTTTGCGTGAGTTTGGTTCGTATCGTGACCTCAGGTCTAGGCGGAGGTAACTGCGTTGGGCGTTGTTGAGGCTGCGATGTCGACGGAACTTCCCTCGCAGCTACCTCGGGGGCAAGCTGTTGGGTATCTTTCTGTTCCTTGTTACAATGCTAATCATTCCCACAAATCCTTGCGCGGGAAGATCTTGTCGCACCTCGTTAATCCGGAGCGATTTTGTCTGTGCCTCGTGGGCAGGCAAGGGGTCCTTGAATACCCCCATTTGTTGGTTGTTTGGTGCGATGGGGTTGTCCACGACCAATGTTCTATTATCGATCAAATCCTGGACTAGTTCTTTGAATTTCCAGCACCCATTTAGGTCATGTCCTCTGCGCCTATGGAATCTGCAATACAATTCCTCCCTATACCCCCTAGGCTTGGGAATGTTAGGGTCAAAAATTTGGATTTCTGGTAGAGTAACTAAATTTGCCGCTGACAAGCGGTCAAATAAGGAGTCCCTAGACTCCGCATACGGAGTGAATTGTCGCCTAGGGCGACGCTGTTGATACTGCTCCTATCTTCTGTTATCTCTTTCGTAAGCAGGAGGCCTAGTAGTTAGCCTTTTGAGGCTGCGTTTCTTGCACAGGCGCGGGGACATTTATCGCAACTTGGTTGATTGCGGCATGTTGTGGTTGCGTTGTCCCGGTTTTAGTGGTTTTATTCCACTCTTTCTTCTTAGGCTTGGCAATTGCGCCTTCGCCTATCTTAATCTCTTCTATGACTACGGCTTGCGCCAAAGCTTCTTCTAAGTTGTCGTATTGTCGCGGTAATAATAGACCAGAGATTGATTTTAAGCAACTTTTTGCGAACATTTGCGTGAGGTCCGACATGGGAGGACGGTAGGGTAACTTAGAAAGCAAAGCTCTCCATCGGTTCCCGTACGCTGCCATTGTTTCCTCCTCAAATTGTTTAAGGCTAGCAAGATCACTAAGTGATGCCTTCTTCCTTGTGTTGAAGGCGAAACGTTCAAGAAACGCATCTACTAGCTGATCTAAGTTGCTTATGCTTTGTTTGGGCAGCTGTGTGAACCAATCCGAGGCAGGGCCTACGAATGTGGTTATGAATGTTCTAAGCAATAATGCGTCATTATCTTGGATGCCGAAGCATTGGCTTAGAAATCGTGTAACGTGTTCGGGGTAAAGAGGTGTAGGCACTGAGGGATGCACCGGATTATTGCGGAGTAGACGTAATGTGGGTTTTTGATGCCCGGCAACTTTTGTCTCCACAGACTCCAAACGCTCCAATAGCGCTTGGTATGCATCGGAAGATTTTATTTCTTCCTCTCTTGTTCGCTCTTGTTGCAAGTTACGGTAGACTGGAGGCCTATGGAGGGGTGGCCGAATGGCATCCTTCCTGCCTTGATGGGGAGTTTCAACATATTCCTCTTCCGGTTCATACTCCTCGTAAAATTCTTGAGGAGTCTGCGGGCGAAACCTATGACCACGATCAAGCTCTTGCTTGAAGGTACCCATCATTGTTTCGGGGAGTTGCCTCCCTCTCGAATCTATGAGGTCTTGGGGGCAGAGCTTGGCGAGGTCGTGGAGACTGTCTTGCGCCAACGGATTATGCCTCTCATCTTGTTCGAGCTCTTTGGATGCAAGGGGTTGGCCCCCTCTCAGGTATTTCATAGCGTAACTCATCCGCTTCGCGTTGCATGCGTTCTTTATCCAAGCGGTATTGATACTCTATCTCTTGCTGACTTTGTTTAAGCCGCATGATTTGGGCTTGACGGGTGGTATATCTGGCGACAGTCGGGTCAATTTGATCTACCCTATTTTGTTCGGAAGGTTCAAATGTTCCTCCTATGGGTTTACCTCGGTTTTGATGCTCTAAAATCTCAAGGGGTCGCTTCCCTCTGTCGAGGTAGGCGGTATGTGCTCGAGGTTCTGGCCTCAAGGGGTGATCATGATATCCTGCTGGTGCGGAAATGCAAGGTTCCCGCGTTGTTTGTTGCCCTCGAGGAATGCGATGGCTTTCCTCATACTCCCTTTCACGGGTGTAAATGGGTTGGGCGGAGTTAGGTCGCCCTATGTAAGGAGCCCTGCGCTCCGGATTTGGTCTCTCTGTTCTGATGATAGGTAAAGAAGGGACGCCATATCCACGTTGCCCCTCCAAATGGACGGTGTGCCTGTTTAGCGCTTCATCGCGCGGTGGCCACTCATGCCTAACTTCAAGAGGTGATTCTCTATTTATGTCAAGGTCTACATGTAAGGCATCTTCCCGAAAGGGGCTGCTTTGAATAGGCATACCCCATCGAGGATTATGAATTGGATTCTTTTGTAGGTTAGACCTATAAGGCGGTATGACCAAATCCTCAGGACTGAAGTGAAGGCGACTTGTGCCTGCTTTTTGTGTACCTTTCGGAGCTTATGCCCTTGATTGGGCTTGACTGCGGGTGTACACCATTGCGGTGCTTCTATGCTATCTAAATAAGTTTTTATCTCGTTTATGATGATTTTTTTTTTTTGTCTACACTAAGCAGAATTAAGCACACACATTCACAAAATCGTGATTATCTCTTTTAAGGATTAAATGGTGTGTCCTAAACTGGTTTAGTGCATTTTGATGTTTTGTTTTGTTTTTGTAGGTTTTGAAGATCGTTTAAATGCATTATGACGGCTCATATAACTCCCAAAATGGTAGCCCCTTCAATATACCAACCAGGCCGATATACCAACCTCTCTATATACCCGCCCTTACGAGAGGGAGACTATAGGTACGTGAGAGCAAAAAGGTACGTGGTACATAGGCGGTACGGAAGGGGGATTGTCCTGTTAATGGCACCTACCATAGAAGACTTATCCTCGCGCGCATGGGAATCACCCCGGCGACACTCGGTCTGTCTTCGTCGGGATTTACGCCTAACAACGAGTTGACAATCGGGAAATGGATGCAAATCAAGCCAAGGTGGTGATGAAATCCACCAATGGTCTTGATCAAGGGCTGGGGTCTTACGACCGGCTCCTTGGTTTAAAATTGTTTCGTGATGTGTGTGGGATTCGTTTTATTCAACAAAAATGAAACAAGCATACATGACTTTTCTTATGCAATGCGGGACAAGATGAAAACAATCAAAGGAACAGAAACGAGAAACAAAAAAATATAACGAGAGATCATGAAAATCCCTACCTCTTCTCTGCTGCTCCTGTTGTCTCTGAATTTCTGCTCTGAAAATCTGCGGGCGAGAATTCGTCCCTCTGGGAGACGAATTGCAGAACAGAATTCGTCCCTCCCAGAGATGAATTTGAATTCGTCCCAGGGTCAGACGAATTGCAGAACAGAATTCGTCCCTGTCAGAGACGAATAGCGATCTGCAACAAAAAAAATGTACCTGTCAAGCACAAACACAAAACCTTGATCGGTTTCTATGATTTTAAAAACCAGGGAACAGGGTCCCACCGTGATCGCCACTGAAAGCACGAGATTCTGGGCAAAGGAAACACTAATTATGCAATGTAAGACGAAATGTAACGCTTTAACCTTATGCACCAAAACGAAGGAAAGAGACAATTTGGAAAGGAGAGAAAAGATGTAAAGAAATCACAGCCCTCTTTATTCAAATATCTTATCCTCGGTTACATAGACGTCTCCTCCCTTTTTAGGGGCTAGGAGCGTTAAATTTGTCTTTGTTACAATGTGTGACTTAGTCTTCCTCCTTCCGCGTGCCCACGATTGCAATGGGCGGGCCAAGATGATGCCGTCGCTGATGTCGATGAGTTCTTAACCTCCACTGCTTCTCCTGCGAACAAAGAAACAACCAAGATGTCAGTAGCATCTGCCGCAAATGAAAAGTGTTTGTTCTCTAAAACTAACGAAATATGCATGTAAACATTTGCACGAAACAATAATTATAGTGAGTCCAAATGGCTTCAAAACTTGACAGAAGATAGGAAAAGTTACCAGAAGGCCACTTGCCACTGAGACAGCTGGCCAATCTACCTTCAACTGGAATTCGTCCACAGGTAGGACGAATTCGAGCTGCAATTCGTCCCTGGGTGGGACGAATTCTTCTGTGTTGAAGAAACCGACCTGCTACTGCTCCAATGTCGGATCTCGAGACCTGCAAAATGCCTACAAACAGGGGGGTTATGTAATTGGGGCCATTTTGGGACGACCCAGATGGTCGGATTCTCCCAATTTGGCCTCCACCCTCGGGAATTTGACCTCGACACCTGCAAGTCAGCGAAACAACAAAGCAACACAAAACATACTAGAATCTGACCAAAAGTTACAAAATTGCAGCTATGGGTTAATCAAACCTAATAACACAAAATGCAATCTGAAAAGTAATCTAAAATGCTCTAAAACTTAAAATAGGACTTGGGAGGTGCGGGGGTGCCCAAGTGGGCCTCCCACCGTTGGCACTTGATTTTGGAGCCAATCCACTGGGGATGGGCCCAAAACCTCTTAGGATTGGGGGGTCGGCGAATTGGTTGGTTCGGGTGTCCATGTGTTGGATTTGGGTCGGGTTCGAGCTTCCAAAGGCCACCCAACAACCTCCCTTGCAAAAGAGATTGGTGGATGTGGGAAGGTGAACCAAAAGGGATGCAAGTGGGTCTTCAACTCGGCGGCACTTCGTTGCTTGAAAACTCCTTCAACCTGTATATTTTGGGTGAGAAAAGTCCCACATTTTATAGACCCATGGGGTCTCTTTTGGGAGGGAAGCACAAATGCCATGTGTTGGTCATAGGCGCCATGTGGCAGTCTTGTCTTCCCATGAGGGAGGGAGTCCTCCATTTACTTGAGCTTTGATAAATGCCTTTTGTGACAGTCTTCTAACGGCCCCTATATCCACCTACACATGCGTGCAAGGCGGGAGTCATTAGCCGGCATTACGGGCTGCCACTTGGCACCATTTGTCTTTTTGCCCGTTAAGCTTAGAATTCGTCCCACCCGGGGACGGATTCGAGAATTCGATCCTGGGGTGGGACGGATTCTATTTTGAATTCGTCCCTGGGTGAGAGCGAATACTGGGCAAAGTGTCCAAGTGTGCCAAATTGCTTCTTGACCTTACAAAATTGCTATGAAAGTGGTTAAGACCACTTTGTTTAACCTCACGAGGGCTGCCACAGGGAGCTGTGTTTGTCAAAGCGATCAGTGTTTGCAGTCACATAATCGGATTGGTGCTGTTTTGGTGTCTACAACATACGAATAAAATATGATCTCTCTGAGTTATTACATAAATTTGAAGATGTGATGATCTGGGTCTATAAAGGCTTTAAGATATTTGATCCTGGGGGTTTTTACATTCAGTCCTTTTGAAAGAATTCTACAAACCCTTCAAGTAGAAGCATAAACATGTTATTATATGATTTGTTTAATTTGAAAGAGTTGCAGATTTGTTTTTCAGTGGGACAAGATCCAAAAATAAAATAAAATAAAATAAAATAAAATAAAGAGAGAGGGAAGACGGTAAACACAAGTATTTCCCAGGTAGCAAAAAATTTTGAAGCATAGTCTGGAGTGCATTTCGTCAACAGGACCTGAAAGGTAATTTTTCTAAATTTACCTGCAAATGGGCAAATTTTTTCAAGGCACTATTTCTCTGCTTTTCCATCTGCTACATCTTTTTGAGTGTGAAAGGTCTGTGCAGTGTTTTTTAGTTTATTTTATTTGATTTTTGAGTTTTGTGTTTATCCTTGAGGTCTGTACAGTTCTGTGTTTTATTTCCTTTTAGGTCTGTACAGTTCTGTGTTTTATTTTCTTTAATTTCTATACAGTGTTATTTTATTTTATTTTATTTTAAATGTCTGTACAGTGTTATTTTGTTTTATTTGATTTTATTTTTCTATGTTTTATTTCCTTTGAGGTCTGTGCAGTTTTATTTTATTTTATTTTTGAGGTCTATGTTTATCCTTGGTGTCTGTATAGTTTATTTTATTTTAAATTCTATTTTTTAAGTTTTGCCTGAGCATCAATGAAAAGTCAACCTTCTAAAAATTGTTTTATTCTAAGTTCAAAATCTAGTGTTCATTATTCTAATTGAGACATAGTCTGCTTAAACTGAGCAGTGGAACTATTTTGTTATTCAGAACAACAGTGGAAGGATGATTGGATTTTGTGTCTTGCTTGCCACAGTTGTTTTAATTATAAAGAAAGCTGCTATCTTGTTTAGTGGAGAAACTCCTAGGGAATCCAAGAAAAGTTGGTCATAAGAGGGGACTATGATTCATGAAATTATTTGAGTATCCATAGAGGCTATCAGTACCCAGGCTGAAGTAGTTCCAGACTGATGAGATGTTAAAAGAAAATTGTTGTTCTTTTTTAAGGCTTTTCAGACTCCGGTATATTTCAAAGAAGAGAGAGAGAAGGTGAAAGTTGAGCAAGACAGCATAGAATTGGCACTCTGTTATTTCCTATATATATAAAAAAAAAAAGAGAAAAAAAAAGTAATGTAATCAAAGAGACAACCAAGACTTCAAAAGATGTTTTTCTTCTACCAAGTTGTAGATTCTACCTTACAGTTGTGAATCTGGGTCATGTAAATCTAAAGGGTAACTCTGTCGGGGCTGTAAAAGGCGAAACTAGTAAACAAAGCTCTACTCGGTTTTCCATTTTTACAATTTAGAAAAGCTGATCAATCCTGAGTTCAACATTTGGAGGCCTAGTCATTCTTGAAGAAATTTTTATACGCTTGTAATTGCACATCAAAAATCTTCCTTGAATGATTCAGCCTAGTATGTCTTTGGGAAATTTTGACAACTATCAGCTAGTAATTAAATTATTTTGAGGAATATCTGTGGCAAGGCATGATACATGGTCTATGTTGTTTTGAAACTAGAGTCTTGGGTTCTAAAATAATGATACTATTTTACTCGCAGATATTGCCATTTGTTGAGAAGCAACACACCCCCATCGAAAAACGAATTTCCACCTTTTGAAAATTTTGAGCTTTCATTTTGCAGTAAGGACCCTCTTGATGTTTTTCAGGTTTTAATTCCAAATTTTTGCTTGCCTCCTTCTCCTTCAAGTTTTGCCTGTATCAAAGTATCCAAGTATTCTTGCATCTGGCTTTGATTTATTCCAGAATTCATTTTTCATATGTTAGAATCATTGCTGAGTAAAGAAAATCTTTCACTGATATGAAAAAATGCAGAATATAGATAGATAAATTCATTGGAAGCCAAAACTTTTCATTTTTGGAAAAGTAGCAAAATCGCGACACTTTTCATTTTTGGAAATGTCGCGAAATCGCGACAGGTTTTAGAAAAATCGGCTAAGGCAAGAAAACATAGCGAAATCGTGACACTTCCATTTTTGAAAATGTCGCGATATCGTGACACTTTCCATTTTTGGAAATGTCGCGAAATCACGACAGGTCTGGAGAGAGAGAGCAAGTGCATATGGAACGTAGAGAAATCATGACATGTCGCATTTTCGCTGCTGCAGGAGGCAAAAGGAAGCGAAGGATAGAAAGGGGCATGATTTTGTGACATGTCGTGAAATCATGACGTGTCACAGTTTTGCGGCTGCCAGAGCGGGAAAGTGGTTAAGGCAAGAAAGTGTAGCGAAATCACAACGTCTTCAGGACGTCATGAAATCATGACAAGTTTTGGCGCAAGCAAAGGGCCGCAAGAAGGAAGCAAGTTTCAAAAATGAAGCAAGGCATGGCACATGTCGTGAAATCACGACGTCGTGATTTCGCAACATCATGAAATCATGACACAACGCAGTGAAAAGGCCCAAGGCAGGCTGGGTGTCGTAAAATCGTGACGTCATGATTTCACGACATCACAAAATCATGACACGCCAAGAGAAAGGGAGCCCAAGGGTGGTCATGTCACAAAATAATGACACGGCAGGAACGAGTAGGTGCCAGAAGCGGACGTGTCGTGAAATCGTGACGTCGCGATTTTGCGATGTCGCAAAATTATGACACGGTCCAAAGGAGGAAGCCGAGGTTTGCAAGGAGAAGTTTGTCGCCAAAGTCAAAAGCTAAGGGAAGCCTTGGGTGTCGCAAAATTACGACATCACAATTTTGCAACGTCGCAAAATCGTGACACGCCAATAGAAGAAGGTAAGACGAGGCGGGTGTCGCAAAATCGCGACATCGTGATTTTGCGAAGTCACGAAATCGTGACATGCCAAAAGAAACAAAAGAAATCCAAAAGGTAGAAAGAGGAACCAAAGGGAAGCAAGATTTGCCAGAAGAAGCAAGAGAAAATCCAAGTCAAGATAGGTGTCGCGAAATTGCGACACATTTCAGGGAAAGCGTCGAAGGCAGAAAATGGGCACGATTTCGCGACATGTCACGAAATTGCGACATGTGTTTTTCCTGCATGGAAGCTAAAGGTTGCCGAGGGGCAAAAAAGAGGCACGATTTCATGACATGTTATGTTTTCACGGCAGAAACAGGAAAGCAGCACAGAATGGGAAACAGCTAGAAGCATACACGTATCATGATTTTTGTGACATGTGTCAACACGAAGCAGGCCAACGTATAATGAACTTTAGTGTTTTGATTGAACTTTAAGGTTTTGATTTAATATTATTAAAATACTAATCCATCTTTTGTCTTTTTTGCAGAAAGCCATCCAGCACTTGCATGATAACGGGAGAAATGGCCAGAAAGACAAAGTTAAGTGCAGATTAATCGAAGACCATCTTATTGAAATGAGAGATGCCGAGAATTGTTGTTTCATCTAGATTTTATAGATCTGGCCGCAAAGAGACTTTACGATGACTAGGCAGCTACCCATTTAATGGAGTATGTCGAGAATTGGCTGAAAAAAGAAAATATCTACACATAGTTGCCGAAATTTGTCGATAGATGCATTTAATGAAAATTTATGGTAGAAGTAATGGCATGCAGAGATTTTCAACTCAGGGATGGCTCTACGGAGATGAAATGTCAAAGAAGTGGTGACTCATCCAAATTTCCTAGGGGAATTAATGAGGACATTTACACATAGTTGCAGGTGGATGCAAGTAGCATTAAAATTCTGCCTACTCCATTTATGGCAAGTAACTGCACTGATTTGCAAAATGGTTAAGTTTTATCGAAAGCTCTATTTTTAAAGGCTTTATATTGTAAAACCCGGGTAGTAGGGTTTAAGATGATAAGATTTAGGGTTTGAGAAGAAAATATTTTTGAAAATATCAGGATCTGTCCTGAGTTTATAAATACTTCTTCTAAATGTAATCACATGAGGCGAAAACTTAGAAAAAAGGCTATTGAAGCAATTTCTTGCAAATCTTGTTAAATTATTTATTCTGGACTTGGAGTTGATGTGCTTTTGTTTTCTGTGATAGCATGGCCAGGAGCCTAATCTATTTCATATTGTGATAAGTTCATCTTCTTTTGTTATCTGTTTCATTAAAGTTTATTAAATATATCTTTGTAAATCTATGTTATCAAGATTAAATGTCTTTGTTGGGCTTCAGTTGTTTTATTGTATGCTAGGTAAAATCACAAATTTAAGGTTCAAGTTTGTTCTAATTGCTCTGTCCTCACTGTGTGATCTTTGCTGCTGGTGAATGATACCAATTTTAACCGACTTCCCTTCTGTTTATGATTTTATTTCAGATCTGTTCCATCTCTGTCTTATGCTCTTAGTAGAAGGTGATCTTAGAAAGCTGGACACCTTCTTCTTTGATTTTGTTCTATTGTGAATCTGATAGTATAAATAAAATTGGTAGTTTTGGTTTTACAGCTAAGTTTGATAGACTTCTCTTTCTGCCCTACCCTACTCTCTCTGTTTTACCATGAAATGATCTATTTTTATTTTCTTTTAAATTTGTATTTTATTTAAATCTGTTGACCCATAAGAGCTAGATCAAAGAACTGATTTTAAATCCGATTGTCCACAAGTAACAATTCCAAAAACATTATTGAACAAGTTCAGAACCCCTTGTAAGGTAACATAAAACCCACTTGAAAACTATTTCAAAAGTGGAAAAGAGTGAATAGACATTCGACCCGACTTTGTAACTCACACCTTGGATAACCAGCTAGATCCTAAAGTGAGTGGGATTTATCCTTTATAAGTGTTATTAGAGTTTCATGCTCATTCTTCACAGGGTGTGTATAAAAGTTGGACCAACAGGTTTGACTTCAGACCACATGTAAAAAATGGTTCAGCCTTGGACCGGGTGCATAACATGGTCTGACCTTGTAAATATTCCCCCATGGATTGGTTGCCATGTGTCTCATTATTGGTCACCCATATTGCATGTCAAATACCATGTTGCTACATGTCAATATCATCTATTTTATCTATAAAATGGTATCAACTATTATTTTTCTAATTTATTTTCTATTATGGCTTGGCAGAATCTACAAACAAGAACTTGCTACAGATTTTAAAGAGATCCTTGGGGGATAATAAGAGATCTTTTCACCTTTTTCTGAATCAAGCCTTATGGGTAGATATAATTTCAATCAAGAAGTCTATCAAGACTTCACCATACGCCCTAGTATACAAGAAAGAGGCAAGATTACCTATTCATTTAGAACTGCTTACCTTGCAACAAGTGAAGGAATTCCTGGATGATGAAGAAAATATGGATCCTATGAACATATGATTGACTCAATTGTTGTAGTTAGAAGAGCAATGTTCTTTGGCCTATGATGAGTTTTCTAAGCATTCACAGGCTGTTTCAAAATGGTTTCACAAAGGTTCTACTGACCACACATTCAAAGTGGGTGATTTAGTCTTAAAGTGGAATGAAAATAAGGCCAAGCTAGGGATGCACAAGAAATTTGATGCTCTATGGGAGGGTCCATTTCGGATTGCCAGTACAAGTGCAACAAATTCATTTTATCTTGAGGACTTGGAAGGTAATTCACTTCCTATCTCAGTGAATGGCTTTAATTTGAAAGCCTACATTTCATGATGTGAAAACACAGTGTTACCTTGTACATTTTGTTTTGTTTTTTTTTTTTGCTTTAAAAAAAAAAAAAAAAAGCACCACTTGTAGGAGTCCCCCTTTGTACAGAATTCGTCAACTTTGGCTCCTTTTGCACATGAGCCCGCAGGTATGTCTATTTATCTCTTTTTATTTTCCTTCCCAGAAAGTAGTGGCTTCCATCTACTTCTTTCTTCCACTTCCTTATTTTCATTTCCTTCCTCTCCCACTCCTTCCACTGTACATAATCAAGCCACTACTATTGTTTCTACTCCCCTCTCTGATGTTCCCGTTTCTTAACTTCCCATTTCTTCGAATCCTTTGTCTTTTGAGCACTTCTCCATAGTTACCACAACTTTGTCCATCCCATCTACTTCCATTTCATTATATGTTTTCATGGAATCCTAGAAACTGGTAGCACAGTAGCGCCCTCTTCAGTTGTTTTATCTACCGCTTCTACTCCTCCATATTCCACCATTCCATCATTCACCATTCCTATTCCATGACCTACACATCTTCTGGTCATCACCCCATTCATTACCATTTTTGCAACCCAGGTGCTTCTCACCACTACCATGGAGACCCTTTCATAGCACCTGGTGATTACCCAACTCAACCGAGCTAGGCAAAATGTAGTAGTTAAAGGAAGAAGGGAAGTTCTGCTATTCCTCAAATTTCTATTGAAAGTCTTGTTTTAAGTGTCGAGTGCCAGCAAGAGCTTATTGCAGCAGCCCACAAAAATGTCCAACATCAACTAGCACTCACTTCTTCTGCTCCTCTAGCTTCTTGACTCTATTGCCCAATGAATAAAGGCCTAGGGTTCGTGCATACAACATAACTGTATACCCCGAGAGCCACCAAGAATGTTGGCATTTTTGCCGCATTTTTTTGTTGTTGTTCATGCAAAATAATGCATAAATTATAGAGATACTCACTCCTCTATTTGTCCCTCCAAGCACCTCGAAAGGGATAATTAGTAAAAAACAAAAATCTCTACAAGTTTTGTGCCAAAGTAAAGTAAGTTAAAAATGTCATGAAATCGTGACATGCCACATTTTCATGACCTGTTGCGGTTTCGCGACGTCCGATGCAAAAAAAATCTAAGCACAAAAAAATGTTGCGAAATCACATGTCACATTTTCACGACCTGTTGTAGTTTCACACTAGAAAGTAGCAAAAGGGAGCAATAAAGGTAAAGTTGTCGCGACATCACGACATGTCACATTTTTGTGATCTGTCGCATTTTCGTGGCAGACAGTGGCAAGAAAGCAAAGTGATAGGTGGCATGTCACATTTTCGTGCAATATAGCAGCAAAGGAGAGCACCAATGATGGACTGACGCGATATCATGACCTATCACATTTTCATGGCAGGAAAGTGAGGAAGGAGCAAGATGATACGGAATGTCACGATTTCGTGACACGTCAAATTTTTGCAATGGAGGCGGCAAAGAAGGAGAAGATAGAAAAATGTCACGAAATCATGACATAACACGTTTTTGCGAGGAGAAAGTAGAAAAGTACAAGGCGGGAGAAAATTGTCACGAAATCATGACATGGTGCATTTTCGTTGGGAGTCTTGTTTTCGTGGGGAGAAAGCAAAAAAGTACAAGGCAGGCAAAAATTGTCGTGAAATTGCAACATGGCATGTTTTTGCTGGGAGTCTTGTTTTCACGATGAGAAAGCGAAAAGGACAACGCCAAGTACGGAATGATGCAAAATCATGACTTGTCACATTTTTGTGACAAGGAGCAACGAAGGAACAAAATGAAGGTAGATTGTCATGATTTCATGACTTGTCACATTTTCATGGAAGTGCATGAAGACGAAATCCAAGTGAGAGGAACATGTCATGATTTTGTGACACGTCGTGATTTCGTGACACATCGCATTTTCATGGAAGTGCATGAAGATGAAAGCCAAGCGAGAGGAACATGTCATGATTTTGTGACATGTCACATTTTTGCAACTAAAGAAGATGAAAGCCAAGAGAGATGAGGATGTCACTATTTTACGACACGTCACATTTTCATGACTGGTAGCAACAGGAGAAAGCGGTGCGGGAAAAATGTCACGATTTTGCGACACATCGCATTTTCGTGATAGAAGCGACAACAAAGGCCCAATAAAGTTTTGTCCGCATTTTTCTTCATATTGCATAGGATAACGTAAGGAGAAAATGAGGATCGAACGAAGTAATGTTTTAAAATCTCTCCAATTGGTTTTGAGATCGAGGTCAAAGAGGCTCCAAAATTAAATGTTTCATTGTTTACCAATGTGCGCAAGATGGGAGAATGTGTTAAATCATGCAATTTTTGAAGCCACAAAAATTAAATATGCCTCCGGTATTAAAAGCTCTTGTTCGTGATCTCCTAACACTTCAAGCATGCCCCGAGAATAGTCATTTAATGAAGAAATGTGGTCCCTTGTTTTCGTTCGATTTTCAAACTTGATCCATAAAAGTAGGGTATGTGATTTCTCTGAGGCAGATTTAGGGGGATTGTTTCTCTTTTCAAGTGCATATTTTGTGGATCTCCTCTTCAAAATATGTTTTATGTTTTAAATGTTGCGATTCGAAAGGGAGAGGGAAGACCTCTATAAATACTAATGTACATCTCAAGAAAGGAGGGAGGACCTTTTTGCAAAAATTGAAGCAAAAATCCTAAACGCATTTTGCTCTGTTCTTAGAGTCTTTTGAGTTGGTGATCCAAACTGATGTTCATGTGATGCTTTCTGTGTAATTCACTTCTGCTTAGTCAAGTGCTAAAATATAAGTTGAATTATGTTGTTCTAAATTTGGCTATGTTTTCATTTGAACATTTGACGTATAATTGAAGGTAAACATATGGTCAATGTTTGATCCAATTTTTGTATGTGCATTGTAAGAATCAGTTGCTGCTTATCTTCGAGATTTAGTTTGAGTTTATTTGCCATCTGAGGTTGTTCTCCCTATCAACTATCGGCTTCAGCCATATTTCCATCTCTTTCTATTATTTCTAACCCTAAACCTTGAAATCAGTTTAGATTAGTTTGGGAGCCAGCCCTCTCTGGAGATTGGCTCGGGAGACTTCTCATTCTCTCGGCCTTTCAATGTTGGCCGGGTCTAGGGCACATTTTATATGACTAGGCGGATTCGTGACCAACAAGTCATTAGGACCCATATTATCTAGTTTGAAGGATACACATAAAGGCTACCCAAAAGAAATAAAAAAGCTTAAAAAAGAACAAAATAAAATAAAAATAAAGCTAGCAAATATCAAATAAGTGATAGAAGAAGGAAAAATATGTGAGTGTGTAGATTGAGGGAACCACACCTTTGGTGGTATATAAGATAAAAAATTGACAAAGAAATTTTTTTGAACATAAAAATTCTATTTTATAGGTTCATGGTTGCATTTAGAAGGAAAATGTTATTATTTCCACTAACCCTAATAGTAGATACAATTTTATTAATATTGCCTTGGCTAAGAGGTTGTAGTTTCAAGAAATAAAAACTAAGGACATAGAAATTGAGAGTAATAATGTTCAATATTTTCAATATTTGAAGATCACCATGGATAAATATATTTTACATTCTAATTTTCATGCTATTGAGATGGATGATATACATATAATTTTGGGTTATCCTTGGATTATTTGGGTATTGTTAACATTAATGTAAAAAATAAGTTTATAAAGTTATGGTTCAAAAAATGATAACACTACAAGATATTTCTCAACTTAAGGAGCAAAGATCGAAGGAGAAGGAAGAATCAGTTATGGTATAGGAACAAGTTAAGAAACCAATTGAAGAATCAGAGGTTGAATCTATAGTGGTAACACCACTAGATCCCATGAAAGAATCTCTATCAAAAGTGCACAAAAATTAAACCAAAGTGAAGATCATGAGGAATAATTTAAAAGAGAGGAAAAAAAAGCTAAATAATCAAAGGAGATAAAACATTAGGTTAAGTTTCTAGCATATTTCCACCCACACAACCATAAGAAATAATAACCTTGAAGGTATGGCTTAGGGCATCAATATTATTATGGATCTACATGGAGTTAGAAGGGAATCAACTAAAGCAGTGTTTGATAAAAATAGAATAGTGATTTTGGATTTTAGAGTGATGCAACAACTTTATGGAATGATAGATCTAATCATTTGAAATGTTAGAGTAAATCAAAAGAGACATAGAGCCAACAAAGCAATTATGGATATTCAAGTCACATAACGGTATCTTGGCATCATCAAATACCACTACCAATCAATATTTCACTTGCATAGATGGATGATCAATATTGGTACTAGTTGTCAGCATTGCTTAAAAGATCATATTATTTAGTTTCTTCTCATATTTCAATGATGAAATGTATTTAATGAGGGTGGAATGCTATTGTACCTAGGAATAGGTATAAGAGGATATGATATTATGTTATATAATGGTATTATGGATAGTTTTCATGGGACACACATAATCTAAGGTTTATTATATTATTATATTATAATATAATATTGAGTGGGATGAAAGTTTAGTTATAGGATCCTCAATCTAGAATTAGGAGATGGGCATATATAGAAGGAATATTGTCATTGTAATAATTGTTCATATCAAGTATTACTTATAATCATCATTTCCCATGAAGTGGTTTATGATATTTTCCCTCTCTAAGTAGTGATCTCATCTTGGGAGATCTTGTGGAATTATTCCTTCCTTAAGAAGTACTATTGGTGTTTCCCACACTAAGAGTATTATCTATCTCTATCTCATTGTGTGGACCATTATTAGATAATTATTTGTAGATTAATTATTTGATATTTCTATATAATGGTGAATGATTTTTATTATTAATAATCAAATTTGATAACAAGTTCTATGATACTCTCTTTTTTATGGACTATAACACAATTATTTTTTTACTACAAATCAAATTAATGAATAGAACTTAAGGATGACCTTTGGTGACTAGCTATTATTTTAAGGAAAATTCCACAGGATTAAGAAATTTTGAATTCTTCAAAGCCTTATGTCCAAAATTGATGGAGTATACACCATCCCTTAACATATTCTAATCCAACTTAACCTTTCATGATAACAATATATTTTGGAGAGTCTTTGTTACTTATTTGAGGTCTTCCTCATCAATCAAAGTGTTAAATAAATATAGTATAAAGAGTTATTTTCTACATTATATTTCTTAATATTTGAACCTCCACAAACCATGGAGTACTTGGCTAATGGTTTCCAAATAAAAACGAGGATAATTCAACTAATCATTAGACCAAAAGTTTGAAAAATATCTATTAAAATAGATAAATTAACATTCATTAATTAATCATAAACTTTCCTATATGAAGTTCTATGTTAGTCCTAGACTATTAATTTCCTAATCAAAGCTCATCTTTTGAATTCTATGTCTACAAAGCCTATATGGTTCTACACTAATATTTACGTGTAAATTTTCCCTTAACATTTAAAATAATAATCAATTAAATTTTTTCTGTAGTTCAAATATTATCAATCTACAATATTACAAGGCTATCCTCCAATATTATTTCCTCTACACACTATCCCATTTGTAAAAAATAAATATAAACTTCTTCTTATATCCCTTGAAAGATAATATAATTAAATTTTGTCAAATTCAAAGCCTATATACACTAGTAATATCATTAATGACTTCTCAATAGATTTAAGAAAATATCATACTTATTTACAATTTATATTAATGATGATGGGGTTTGGAAATATTTAATAGAATTTTTAATTTTTAGTGTATATGTGAAATAAATAATGGTAATATATATTAAAAAAATATTATTAAATAAAAATAAGATTTGGCAAGTATGATCAAGGATTAGGAATCAACCTCAACTTTTATTGTTTTATATATTTAGGGAAATTGAAAAACATTATGAGGAAAATTTAGGTAACATGGAAGAGAAGTTATTTATGAAATTCATGGTTAGAAATAAGGATACCCTAGTTGGTGAGAAGAGTAAGATCAAATATATGTTAATCTCTACCCATGTAACAACTATAATACTATAAGTTATTATCAATCATGATATTAAACGAGCTAGGTTTTTTAAAACTTTAAAATTGAATCAAATGGATGTTGGTATTATATTCAAATCAATAAAAAAAAAAAACTGAAAGAAATTTTCCTCGTAAACTTATCCAATTTAGAAATCAAGAATAAAATAATAAATGGTTGCTCATTATTATTTTGAGCGTAGAGATGACACATATTCAAGAACATGGATTAAGAAGTTTCGACGTAGACAAAATATAATAAAATCTACCTTGGTGGGTTAATATTTTGGACTTCCATATCATCTTATTGATAAGGTATTTTTGAAGAATATTAGAAATACTCTAGGTATTTCATCTAGAATGGGCCAATAAAGTTCTGTCCGCATTTTTCTTCATATTGCATAGGATAACGTAAGGAGAAAATGAGGATCGAACGAAGTAATGTTTTAAAATCTCTCCAATTGGCTTTGAGATCGAGGTCAAAGAGGCTCCAAAATTAAATGTTTCATTGTTTACCAATGTGCGCAAGATGGGAGAACGTGTTAAATCATGCAGTTTTTGAAGCCACACAAATTAAATATGCCTCCGGTATTAAAAGATCTTGTTCGTGATCTCCTAACACTTCAAGCATGCCCCGAGAACAGTCATTTAATGAAGAAATGTGGTCCCTTATTTTCGTTCGATTTTCAAACTTGATCCATAAAAGTAGGGTATGTTATTTCTCCGAGGCAGATTTAGGGGGATTGTTTCTCTTTTCAAGTGCATATTTTATGGATCTCCTCTTCAAAATATGTTTTATGTTTTAAATGTTGCGATTCGAAAGGGAGAGGGAAGACATCTATAAATACTAATGTACATCTCAAGAAAGGAGGGAGGACCTTTTTGCAAAAATTGAAGCAGAAATCCTAAATGCATTTTGCTCTGTTCTTAGAGTCTTTTGAGTTGGTGATCCAAACTGATGTTCATGTGATGCTTTCTGTGTAATTCACTTCTGCTTAGTCAAGTGCTAAAATATAAGTTGAATTCTGTTGTTCTGAATTTGGCTATGTTTTCATTTGAACATTTGACGTATAATTGAAGGTAAACATATGGTCAATGTTTGATCAAATTTTTGTATGTGCATTGTAAGAATCAGTTGCTGCTTATCTTCGAGATTTAGTTTGAGTTTATTTGCCATCTGAGGTTGTTCTCCCTATCAACTATCGGCTTCAGCCATATTTCCATCTCTTTCTATTATTTCTAACCCTAAACCTTGAAATCAGTTTAGATTAGTTTGGGAGCCAGCCCTCTCTCGGAGATTGGCTCGGGAGACTTCTCATTCTCTCGGCCTTTCAATGTTGGCCGGGTCTAGGGCACATTTTATATGACTAGGCGGATTCGTGACCAACAAGTCATTAGGACCCATATTATCTAGTTTGAAGGATACACATAAAGGCTACCCAAAAGAAATAAAAAAGCTTAAAAAAGAACAAAATAAAATAAAAATAAAGCTAGCAAATATCAAATAAGTGATAGAAGAAGGAAAAATATGTGAGTGTGTAGATTGAGGGAACCACACCTTTGGTGGTATATAAGATAAAAAATTGACAAAGAAATTTTTTTGAACATAAAAATTCTATTTTATAGGTTCATGGTTGCATTTAGAAGGAAAATGTTATTATTTCCACTAACCCTAATAGTAGATACAATTTTATTAATATTGCCTTGGCTAAGAGGTTGTAGTTTCAAGAAATAAAAACTAAGGACATAGAAATTGAGAGTAATAATGTTCAATATTTTCAATATTTGAAGATCACCATGGATAAATATATTTTACATTCTAATTTTCATGCTATTGAGATGGATGATATACATATAATTTTGGGTTATCCTTGGATTATTTGGGTATTGTTAACATTAATGTAAAAAATAAGTTTATAAAGTTATGGTTCAAAAAATGATAACACTACAAGATATTTCTCAACTTAAGGAGCAAATATCGAAGGAGAAGGAAGAATCAGTTATGGTATAGGAACAAGTTAAGAAACCAATTGAAGAATCAGAGGTTGAATCTATAGTGGTAACACCACTAGATCCCATGAAAGAATCTCTATCAAAAGTGCACAAAAATTAAACCAAAGTGAAGATCATGAGGAATAATTTAAAAGAGAGGAAAAAAAAGCTAAATAATCAAAGGAGATAAAACATTAGGTTAAGTTTCTAGCATATTTCCACCCACACAACCATAAGAAATAATAACCTTGAAGGTATGGCTTAGGGCATCAATATTATTATGGATCTACATGGAGTTAGAAGGGAATCAACTAAAGCAGTGTTTGATAAAAATAGAATAGTGATTTTGGATTTTAGAGTGATGCAACAACTTTATGGAATGATAGATCTAATCATTTGAAATGCTAGAGTAAATCAAAAGAGACATAGAGCCAACAAAGCAATTATGGATATTCAAGTCACATAACGATATCTTGGCATCATCAAATACCACTACCAATCAATATTTCACTTGCATAGATGGATGATCAATATTGGTACTAGTTGTCAGCATTGTTTAAAAGATCATATTATTTAGTTTCTTCTCATATTTCAATGATGAAATGTATTTAATGAGGGTGGAATGCTATTGTACCTAGGAATAGGTATAAGAGGATATGATATTATGTTATATAATGGTATTATGGATAGTTTTCATGGGACACACATAATCTAAGGTTTATTATATTATTATATTATAATATAATATTGAGTGGGATGAAAGTTTAGTTATAGGATCCTCAATCTAGAATTAGGAGATGGGCATATATAGAAGGAATATTGTCATTGTAATAATTGTTCATATCAAGTATTACTTATAATCATCATTTCCCATGAAGTGGTTTATGATATTTTCCCTCTCTAAGTAGTGATCTCATCTTGGGAGATCTTGTGGAATTATTCCTTCCTTAAGAAGTACTATTGGTGTTTCCCACACTAAGAGTATTATCTATCTCTATCTCATTGTGTGGACCATTATTGGATAATTATTTGTAGATTAATTATTTGATATTTCTATATAATGGTGAATGATTTTTATTATTAATAATCAAATTTGATAACAAGTTCTATGATACTCTCTTTTTTATGGACTATAACACAATTATTTTTTTACTACAAATCAAATTAATGAATAGAACTTAAGGATGACCTTTGGTGACTAGATATTATTTTAAGGAAAATTCCATAGGATTAAGAAATTTTGATTTCTTCAAAGCCTTATGTCCAAAATTGATGGAGTATACACCATCCCTTAACATATTCTAATCCAACTTAACCTTTCATGATAACAATATATTTTGGAGAGTCTTTGTTACTTATTTGAGGTCTTCCTCATCAATCAAAGTGTTAAATAAATATAGTATAAAGAGTTATTTTCTACATTATATTTCTTAATATTTGAACCTCCACAAACCATGGAGTACTTGGCTAATGGTTTCCAAATAAAAACGAGGATAATTCAACTAATCATTAGACCAAAAGTTTGAAAAATATCTATTAAAATAGATAAATTAACGTTTATTAATTAATCATAAACTTTCCTATATGAAGTTCTATGTTAGTCCTAGACTATTAATTTCCTAATCAAAGCTCATCTTTTGAATTCTATGTCTACAAAGCCTATATGGTTCTACACTAATATTTACGTGTAAATTTTCCCTTAACATTTAAAATAATAATCAATTAAATTTTTTTTGTAGTTCAAATATTATCAATCTACAATATTACAAGGCTATCCTCCAATATTATTTCCTCTACACACTATCCCATTTGTAAAAATAAATATAAACTTCTTTTATATCCTTGAAAGAAAAAAAAAAATTCAAACAAAGAACTCCAAGATTTAAAATAATCACTATTACAAAAAAGGGGAAAATAATAATTTTTAATTTTTAGGAAGGAAAAAATAGAAAAAAAATTATTAAAAAAAAAAGATTGGAAAAGACAAGATTAGGAATCAACCTCATATTAGAATTTATGGAAATGAAAACATATAGGAAAAGGAACATGGAAGAGAAAAAAATCGGGAGAAATAGGATACCCTAGTTGGTGAGAAGAGAAGATCAAAAATGTAATTCTACCCATGTAACACAAACAAGACAACAGATATTACAGAGAACAACAAAGATGTGGAAATTCAAAAAGAAAGAAATTTTCCTCGTAAACTTATCCAATTTAGAAATCAAGAATAAAATAATAAATGGTTGCTCATTATTATTTTGAGCGTAGAGATGACACATATTCAAGAACATGGATTAAGAAGTTTCGACGTAGACAAAATATAATAAAATCTACCTTGGTGGGTTAATATTTTGGACTTCCATATCATCTTATTGATAAGGTATTTTTGAAGAATATTAGAAATACTCTAGGTATTTCATCTAGAATGGGCCAATAAAGTTCTGTCCGCATTTTTCTTCATATTGCATAGGATAACGTAAGGAGAAAATGAGGATCGAACGAAGTAATGTTTTAAAATCTCTCCAATTGGCTTTGAGATCGAGGTCAAAGAGGGTCCAAAATTAAATGTTTCATTGTTTACCAATGTGCACAAGATGGGAGAATGTGTTAAATCATGCAGTTTTTGAAGCCACACAAATTAAATATGCCTCCGGTATTAAAAGCTCTTGTTCGTGATCTCCTAACACTTCAAGCATGCCCCGAGAATAGTCATTTAATGAAGAAATGTGGTCCCTTGTTTTCGTTTGATTTTCAAACTTGATCCATAAAAGTAGGGTATGTTATTTCTCCGAGGTAGATTTAGGGGGATTGTTTCTCTTTTCAAGTGCATATTTTGTGGATCTCCTCTTCAAAATATTTTTTATGTTTTAAATGTTGCGATTCCAAAGGGAGATGGAAGACATCTATAAATACTAATGTACATCTCAAGAAAGGAGGGAGGACCTTTTTGCAAAAATTGAAGCAGAAATCCTAAACGCATTTTGCTCTGTTCTTAGAGTCTTTTGAGTTGGTGATCCAAACTGATGTTCATGTGATGCTTTCTGTGTAATTCACTTCTGCTTAGTCAAGTGCTAAAATATAAGTTGAATTCTGTTGTTCTAAATTTGGCTATGTTTTCATTGGAACATTTGACGTATAATTGAAGGTAAACATATGGTCAATGTTTGATCCAATTTTTGTATGTGCGTTGTAAGAATCAGTTGCTGCTTATCTTCGAGATTTAGTTTGAGTTTATTTGCCATCTGAGGTTTTTCTCCCTATCAACTATCGGCTTCAGCCATATTTCCATCTCTTTCTATTATTTCTAACCCTAAACCTTGAAATCAGTTTAGATTAGTTTGGGAGCCATCCCTCTCTGGAGATTGGCTCGAGAGACTTCTCATTCTCTCGGCCTTTCAATGTTGGCCGGGTCTAGGGCACATTTTATATGACTAGGCGGATTCGTGACCAACAAGTCATTAGGACCCATATTATCTAGTTTGAAGGATACACATAAAGGCTACCCAAAAGAAATAAAAAAGCTTAAAAAAGAACAAAATAAAATAAAAATAAAGCTAGCAAATATCAAATAAGTGATAGAAGAAGGAAAAATATGTGAGTGTGTAGATTGAGGGAACCACACCTTTGGTGGTATATAAGATAAAAAATTGACAAAGAAATTTTTTTGAACATAAAAATTCTATTTTATAGGTTCATGGTTGCATTTAGAAGGAAAATGTTATTATTTCCACTAACCCTAATAGTAGATACAATTTTATTAATATTGCCTTGGCTAAGAGGTTGTAGTTTCAAGAAATAAAAACTAAGGACATAGAAATTGAGAGTAATAATGTTCAATATTTTCAATATTTGAAGATCACCATGGATAAATATATTTTACATTCTAATTTTCATGCTATTGAGATGGATGATATACATATAATTTTGGGTTATCCTTGGATTATTTGGGTATTGTTAACATTAATGTAAAAAATAAGTTTATAAAGTTATGGTTCAAAAAATGATAACACTACAAGATATTTCTCAACTTAAGGAGCAAAGATCGAAGGAGAAGGAAGAATCAGTTATGGTATAGGAACAAGTTAAGAAACCAATTGAAGAATCAGAGGTTGAATCTATAGTGGTAACACCACTAGATCCCATGAAAGAATCTCTATCAAAAGTGCACAAAAATTAAACCAAAGTGAAGATCATGAGGAATAATTTAAAAGAGAGGAAAAAAAAGCTAAATAATCAAAGGAGATAAAACATTAGGTTAAGTTTCTAGCATATTTCCACCCACACAACCATAAGAAATAATAACCTTGAAGGTATGGCTTAGGGCATCAATATTATTATGGATCTACATGGAGTTAGAAGGGAATCAACTAAAGTAGTGTTTGATAAAAATAGAATAGTGATTTTGGATTTTAGAGTGATGCAACAACTTTATGGAATGATAGATCTAATCATTTGAAATGCTAGAGTAAATCAAAAGAGACATAGAGCCAACAAAGCAATTATGGATATTCAAGTCACATAACGGTATCTTGGCATCATCAAATACCACTACCAATCAATATTTCACTTGCATAGATGGATGATCAATATTGGTACTAGTTGTCAGCATTGCTTAAAAGATCATATTATTTAGTTTCTTCTCATATTTCAATGATGAAATGTATTTAATGAGGGTGGAATGCTAGTGTACCTAGGAATAGGTATAAGAGGATATGATATTATGTTATATAATGGTATTATGGATAGTATTCATGGGACACACATAATCTAAGGTTTATTATATTATTATATTATAATATAATATTGAGTGGGATGAAGGTTTAGTTATAGGATCCTCAATCTAGAATTAGGAGATGGGCATATATAGAAGGAATATTGTCATTGTAATAATTGTGCATATCAAGTATTACTTATAATCATCATTTCCCATGAAGTGGTTTATGATATTTTACCTCTCTAAGTAGTGATCTCATCTTGGGAGATCTTGTGGAATTATTCCTTCCTTAAGAAGTACTATTGGTGTTTCCCACACTAAGAGTATTATCTATCTCTATCTCATTGTGTGGACCATTATTGGATAATTATTTGTGCATTAATGATTTGATATTTCTATATAATGGTGAATGATTTTTATTATTAATAATCAAATTTGATAACAAGTTCTATGATACTCTCTTTTTTTATGGACTATAACACAATTATTTTTTTACTACAAATCAAATAAATGAATAGAACTTAAGGATGACCTTTGGTGACTAGATATTATTTTAAGGAAAATTCCATAGGATTAAGAAATTTTGATTTCTTCAAAGCCTTATGTCCAAAATTGATGGAGTATACACCATCCCTTAACATATTCTAATCCAACTTAACCTTTCATGATAACAATATATTTTGGAGAGTCTTTGTTACTTATTTGAGGTCTTCCTCATCAATCAAAGTGTTAAATAAATATAGTATAAAGAGTTATTTTCTACATTATATTTCTTAATATTTGAACCTCCACAAACCATGGAGTACTTGGCTAATGGTTTCCAAATAAAAACGAGGATAATTCAACTAATCATTAGACCAAAGGTTTGAAAAATATCTATTAAAATAGATAAATTAACGTTTATTAATTAATCATAAACTTTCCTATATGAAGTTCTATGTTAGTCCTAGACTATTAATTTCCTAATCAAAGCTCATCTTTTGAATTCTATGTCTACAAAGCCTATATGGTTCTACACTAATATTTACGTGTAAATTTTCCCTTAACATTTAAAATAATAATCAATTAAATTTTTTTTGTAGTTCAAATATTATCAATCTACAATATTACAAGGCTATCCTCCAATATTATTTCCTCTACACACTATCCCATTTGTAAAAAATAAATATAAACTTCTTCTTATATCCCTTGAAAGAAAATATAATTAAATTTTGTCAAATTCAAAGGCTATATACACTAGTAATATCATTAATGACTTCTCAATAGATTTAAGAATATATCATACTTATTTACAATTTATATTAATGATGATGGGGTTTGGAAATATTTAATAGAAATTTTAATTTTTAGTGTATATGTGAAATAAATAATGGTAATATATATTAAAAAAATATTATTAAATAAAAATAAGATTTGGCAAGTATGATCAAGGATTAGGAATCAACCTCAAATTTTATTGTTTTAGATATTTAGGGAAATTGAAAAACATTATGAGGAAAATTTAGGTAACATGGAAGAGAAGTTATTTATGAAATTCGTGGTTAGAAATAAGGATACCCTAGTTGGTGAGAAGAGTAAGATCAAATATATGTTAATCTCTACCCATGTAACAACTATAATACTATAAGTTATTATCAATCATGATATTAAACGAGCTAGGTTTTTTAAAAATTTAAAATTGAATGAAATGGATGTTGGTATTATATTCAAATCAATAAAAAAAAAAAATTGAAAGAAATTTTCCTCGTAAACTTATCCAATTTAGAAATCAAGAATAAAATAATAAATGGTTGCTCATTATTATTTTGAGCGTAGAGATGACACATATTCAAGAACATGGATTAAGAAGTTTCAACGTAGACAAAATATAATAAAATCTACCTTGGTGGGTTAATATTTTGGACTTCCATATCATCTTATTGATAAGGTATTTTTGAAGAATATTAGAAATACTCTAGGTATTTCAATAATTAGAGATAATGTAATCAATAATTTTATCATAAAATTTTATGTTTTGATTTTACAAATGTTATGATATTGGGCACATGGTAATTGTAAAGTGAAAACTATAAAGAAGAGATGAAAAAATTTGGTCATGAGAAAATGTTCAAGATGAAGCAAGAAGATCATTTTATAGTAAAATTTAGATTTTATCAAGGACTTTCCTCTCCCACAAAAGGGTAAAGAAATCCCCTCTATATGTTCATATGAAAAATACCATCATAATTCATTTTTATCAACCATTAGAATAAACAAATAAGAATACAAGGGATGGGGAAATAAAAATGCAAGCTTAAATTCAAAAGGAATTAAGGTGTAAAATAAGATATGGAGGCACATTTTAAAATAAATAAAACTAAAGAGACTACTTTCAATATATGTAAAGTGTACTTGTTTTTCTCAAATAGCATAAAATCCTTTCCTTGTGAGAAAAATGAAAGTAGTATAGAGTTTGTCCTATTGTGTAATACTTTGCATATCTATTATTGTGAAATCATAGAAACTTGGTTGGATATTATTTAAATATCAATGAAAATAGATGAAAAATATTACTTGAAAAATATATTAGATTATGTTGATGCAATAGAATTGTTCATAGAAGGAATCCTACACAGATGCTCAATAATATGAAATTTAATCACATAGTTTGTAATTGATCAAGCAACATATTAGAGGGTTAGTCAATGAGGAATGTTCTATAAAAGTTTCATTTAACACTTCATTGAAGCCTTATCCTCTTATTGCTAACCTAGAATTATTTTTTTTAGCATATGCATGTTTAACTTGTGAAGTTTCAAATGTCAAAAATATATTAATATGAATGCATCTGAGTGCTTGCACGGAAGAGGATATCATAAACCTTTAGGTATACTTTGTGTAAGGAAAAACTAGAAACATCAAATTATTTGCTTCTTCATTGTCCCTTTGCTTAAACCATTTGGATTTGTTGTTTAAAAAAATGAAATTATATTAGATAGTTCCACCAACCTAAAAGAATCCATATATAATGTTTGATTAGTTGTTCAAAATCTAAAGTAGTGGAGGATTGGTCCTACCATTATTTGTTGGAATTTATGGCTTTGAAGGAATACTATAATATAAAATAATTAATATAAGATTCATGCTCATGTTTAGAACCATATTATTGCATCTTTTGTAAAATGCTTATAGGTAGGATTCTCATCATGGGAAGTCTCAAGTGAAAAAAAAGATGCTACCCTCTTAGCTGTAAGATTTGAATATACATTAAAGATTTATTTGTGATAATGGAACTAACACAAAGGATAAGTTGCATTAATATATGGTAAAATATACATCATAGTGGCAAGTTCTTCGGTTTTCATCTAGGAGACCAAAGTTCAAACCCTGATATAAGGGGACCAAAATCCCTCATAAAAACCTATTTTTAACCCTAATATTTTGTTTGATAGGGACAATGTAGTGGTACCCTAAAGGGGATAATTTGGATAGTAGCAATAGAGTGTTGTGGTTGCTCTAGTTCAATGCCTTGAGGGTTGGGTGTCCCATTGACTTCCTCTAACATAACAGACTATGTATATAGTGGCATCATCAAATGATGTTTTCCATTCCTCTATGAATATTAAAAAAACACGTTAAATATTGTGTAATTAACCTAAAAAATATAATATTTATTTTCTTATATAAGAGTGGCCCCAATAAAAACCACACATAAAATATTAAAATAAATAATAATAAAGTTAGTATATATTTAATATACTTTCTTATTTTTATGTGTTTAAAAAAATGATTTTAAAATTTTAAATATATTGAATAAACTTGATTTTTACATAACAATATAATATATAAAATAAAATATTATAACAATACAACCACTATATTGCATTTCTACACAATCCCTATATTACATACATAATAATACATGGTTTTAAATAATTTTTATTATATTAATAATTTAATTTATATAATTATTAAATTTTTATTTAAAATATTAAAACAAATAATAACAAAAATATACTATAAAAAATAATAATTATTTATAGTACCCTTCAAAATTTTCTAAACATAAAAAATACCCCATCAACTTATAAAGGTAAATTTATTGTTATAAAATCCATGATATTAAATATATTAAATTAAAAGTCAAATAATAAGAAACATTTTTATGCATTTGAAAATGTCATTTCATAGCGATGAACTAATCCGGAGACGTTTTTCGCAGGACTGCCCAAACTTCCGAACTTGTTTTGGTCATATCTCACTCATCCGGACTCGGATTGAGCTGAAATTTTGAGGGTAGATGCCTGAAAACCCTAGAACGTCTCCACCAATTTTCATATCATTTGGAGCAACATAGATCCTAGCACATCCCTATGTGTGAACGACATATTTGGCAAGCGGCTATGCGAGGGTTTCATCTGGGTTGAGTGCAAGCAGCTTCAGAGGTTGGTTTTTAGGGCCTTCGGGCCCTAGTGGCCAATATTTTTGTGGTTTATTCTCAATATTTTAGCAAGAAATGTTGCAGGAGATACAATATGGGTTAGAAATTTGTCTTTCAAAAGATCATACTGTGAACTTGAGTGACAACGGCTTCCAATTTTCTGCACAAAAGAAAAGTGAAAACCATACCTTTCCACGACGTCTAGGGCAAGGATTAAAGAGATCACGAAACAAGTTTCAAGCAGTTGATCAAAAAATGGCTCATATCTCAAGTGAATCTGGTGCTAAGGTGCACCCACAAAATAATTCTACTGTGAAAACCCCTATCAAGGGTAAGAATTTTGAAGACTCAGTCCCAAAAATGAATTTTAGGGATGCCCTTCATGGTGGACAACCTCAACCCAATGCTAATATCAATATTAGGGCTTCCCATAAACCTCTAAGAATGCCTAAGATTGATCCCAGGAAAATGGAGTCAGGATGTCTTAAAGCAGCTGATGGAACTCCTATTGTTAAGCTTGATATGGATAACATTCAGAATGGCATTGAAGATTTGGAAAAAAGAGGACTAATTTGTCGGTTCGTGGGTTTTCGTCCGAGTCTATCTGCTTTCAAAGTCTGGGCTACAAAAAGCTAGAAAACTAAAGGTGAGTTACAAATCTCTATTTATCCAAATGGTTATTTTCTTGTTTTATTTGCTAATAATGAAGATAGAGAGAAAAATTTTCAAGGGGGACCTTGGTTTTTTGGAAGGGCAGGGGCTTTTCATGAAGCCCTGGCATACTAAATTTAAAGTCGAAGAAGAGATGCCTTCTATTGCTCCCGTGTGGGTTAGACTCTTTGGCCTCCCTATTGAATTTTGGAATCCTACTATTTTTTCTTCAATTGGAAACTCTTTAGGAACTTTTATGATGACTACTGATTGTACTCAAAATTTTGAACATATTATTTATGCTCGGATTTGTGTTTTAATGGATTTTGACAAACCCCTACCTAAAAATATCACATTACAATTTGGGGAAGACACTTGGGAGCAAGTAGTGGACTATGAGAACATTCCTTTTCGTTGTAGAATTTGCCATGAATATGGTCATTTGGCCAATGCTTGCCCAAATAAAATTCTTGATCAAAAGAAAGAAGATATAAACTTAGCAGGTTTCCAAATACCTAAGAAGAAGAACACTAAAAAAAACCAGTTATGAAGGATCAATCAAAGTCATCTCGCTAATATGTTTGAAATCCTTTCCACAAATGATGTCCCAAGTGAGGAAGAGGAAATAATGGAAACTGAAATCTTAGAAACACAATTTAAATATGAAGGGAAGAACTCAGAGACAAACCAACAAATCAAAGGTTTTCAACAAAAAAAAAAGGAGAAAATTTACACAAGAAAAACAATATTTCAAATGTCAAAACTTCAAATAATGCAGGTCCCAATATAGACTCTATTGAACCATCTAGTAAAATTTTGGCTATGTACGAGCATTCTTCAAGGTTAGAAGCCATCTCAGATTCAATTGGAATAAGTCAAGAAATAGGGAAAAAAAATTGAAGATGGATTCTAATCAAAAAGTAGGTCGCAAGACCAATCAATATCATATGGTAAAAGAAGGTGAAAATCTTGTAGAGGAAGGTAAGATTAATGCCCTTCCCAACTTTTTTAGCCCTAGTATTAATGAAGATCATCACTTGGAATATTAGAGGACTCAAAGGGAGTCTTTCAAAACAAAATGAAATTAGAAGAATGATTCAGGTAAATCATCCACATCTTGTTTTCCTTCAAGAAACTAAGATGTCAATGGAGGATATGGACTTAATTGCCGTAAAATTTGGCCAGCTAGAAAAGTGGTTTCCCTCAGTTCCCAAGGGACTTCGGGTGGCATTGCTTGTCTTTGGGATCCAAAAGAGGTAGTTATTCACCATATGGTTGGTAGTTGGGGTTTGTTGGCTATAGCTATTCAAAGTAGACATTCCAACCAGATTATGCTCTGCATTACTGTTTATGCTCCGACTTCTTTGGAGGAAAAAAGAAGACAATGGAAGGATATTACTCATATTATCTCTCATTTTCCTAAAGCTTGGATCTTGATCGGAGGAGATTTCAATACCATCCTCTCTCTGGATGAGAAAAGGGGGGAAATAGAAATTTGGACAAAAGCACCGACCTCATGAGCGAATATATTGCAAACCTCCATCTTGTGGATATCCAACCGGATAATGGCCTTATGACTTGGTCTAACAGAAGGCAAGGCTTAGCTTGTATAATGGAGAGATTGGATAGGTTTTTGCTCTCTAAAAATTTCTTAATCCATGGTCACATTCCTAAAGTGAAGACTCTTAATAATGTTGGTTCGGATCATTGGCCAGTCATGGTGGAAATGTGGAAAACCAATGTGAGTTTCTCTCCTTTTCGTTTTCAATTAATGTGGCTTAGAGACATTTCCTTCAGACCTCATGTGCAACAATGGTGGAAGGAAGGTAAACCTAGGCATGGGACTAAGATGTTCTGATTTTGTCAAAAGACCGCAATACATTAAATCCAAAATCAAGACTTGGAACTGGAAAGAGTTTGGGGATGTTCATAAAAAAAAACATGAAGTTATTGCTCATATTGAAAATTTGAATAAGAAAATCCGTTTAGATGGCCTCACGGAGAAGAGAAGTGCAGATGAAATTAAGCTCACAACTCAGCTTAGAGGAATGGGAAAAAAGAGAAGAAATCTTATGGAAGCAAAAATCTAGAATTCAATGGCTCAAAGAAGGAGATCGAAACACAAATTTTTTCCACAAATCTCTTCTAGCTCGAAGATCTCACAACTTTATTTCTTCCTTAAAATCAGATTCTGGAGATGTTGTTTATACTTGGGATGGCATGAACTCTATTGTTGTTGATTACTTTTCCAATATTTTTGCTGCTACTCCCCTTGACTCAGCCTTCACAATATAATGTTCTTCAAGCAATCTCTTCTCTTATCACTTCGAGGAGAACTCTATTTTGATTGCTCCTGTTACTATCAATGAGCTTCAACAAGTAGTTTTTAAAATGCAAAAAGGGAAAACCCTAGGTCCTGATGGTTTTCCTATTGAGTTCTACCAAGAGTTCTGGGATATCCTTCATGTTGATTTATTAGAGGTGGTGGAAGAAGCCAGGAAAGCCAAAGAAATTTTGAAGGTTATCAATAAAACTTATATTACTCTTGTTCCAAAAGCTCAAGAGGTTGATCATATCTCAGATTTTAGACCTATTGCTTTATGTAATGTTCTTCTCAAAATCATTACTAAAATCATGGCAGAAAGGTTGAAGCCTCTTTTGCATAAGATTATTTCCCTAGAGCAAGGGGGTTATGTGGAAGGACGTCAAATAGTAGATGAGATAGTTCTTGCTCAGGAAGCCATCCATTCCATGGATATGCAAAATTCTCCTTCCATGTTCATTCGGTTAGACTTATCCAAAGCTTATGACAGAGTGGATTGGCACTTCCTTATCAAAGTTTTGAGGCAATTTGGTTTCTCTAAGGATTGGATGGATTGGATTATGGGATGTATCTCTTCAGTTTCCTACTTAGTTCTTATCAATGGCAGGCCTTCTCAGTCTTTCCCAGCTTCCAGAGGTATTAGGCAAGGTGACCCTCTATCCCCTTATTTATTCATCATTCTTGCTGAATGCTTGGGTAGGACTATAACCAAAAAGAGGGAAAACAAAACCCTTGAGGGAGTTACCATTGCTCATGGAGCTAGACCTATCTCTCATCTTCAATTTGTGGATGACTCTACTATTTTAGGTAAAGCTACAGTTAAGGAAGCTTCTAATATTAAGCAAATCATTAGCTATTTTTCTAAGGCTACTGGGCAGTTGATCAATGAACACAAATCTAAAGTTATTTTATTTCACTGCTCTGCTAGACAGGAATCCATGGTCTTGGATAAGCTAAAATATAAGAAGACCTCTCTTCCAATCACTTATTTAGGTATTCCCATAAATATTCAAAGGTAGAAAAATAAATATTGGAATTGGTTGTTGGACAAAGTCAAGAAGAAAATTGGAAAGTGGACCAACAAGTGGCTTTCTTATGGGGGTAGAATCACCTTGGTAAAATCAGTCCTTCAAGCTATTCCTATTTATGTTTCTTCCGTTTTGAATATTCCAAAGGTTGTTCTTCGAGAATTGGATCAAATCAGTCATCGTTTCCTTTGGAGTGGTACTAAGGAGAAAAGAAAATGGGCCTTGGTGAAATGGGATACTTTATGTCTTCCTAAGAGTGAAGGGGGGTTAGGTTTATGGTCTTCAATTAATAACAACAAAGCTTTAGCTGCTAAATTATATTGGAGGATGTTGCATAACCCCAATGCTCTTTGGGCCAATAATCTCCGTGCTAAATATGCTGAGAACAAAAGTCCTGAAGACCTTGTTCGCTATCAACTTCCTTCCAAAGGTTCTCCCATTTTAGCAGTTCTTAAGACTGGTGAGGATTTGATTAAGAAAAAATTATTTTGGATCATTCATAATGGTCAACATGCAAATTTTTGGACAGATTCTTGGGATGGTCACAAGCCTTTGATAACTCAGTTTCCCGATTGGAGGCCTTGGATGGAGGAGCTTCACCGAGCTAATTGGATAAAGGTGGCTAATTACTATCGGTACCATACTGGTAATTCAAAGGTTGGTAGATATTGGATCCCTATTGAGGACTGGCCTATTCAAATCCCAGAAAGGCAAAGACAAGATATCCAAGGCATCCTTCATATGAGATCCCTCTCTTGGTCCCATGAAAAAGATTGTTTTGGATGGAACAACACTACTAAGGGTGAGTATTCAGTTGCTCAAGGTTATTTGACCTTATGCCATAATAATCCCAACCATTCTTTTGACATATTTTCTCAATTGTGGGCTCAAAAGCTCTGGCCTAAGGTGAGGTTCTTTAATTGGCTTTTATTGCATCGTAGGGTGCTTATTGGTGAGCAACTTATGAAGCGTGGTTTTCATGGCCCTTTTAGATGTGAAATGTGTGAAGAGAATGTAGAAAATATCAACCATATTTTTATTGAGTGTACTTTAGCCTCTGAGCTATGGAGGAGAATGGCCACTTTACTTGGCTTGCAATGGTCCAATTTTTTTACTTTTGAACAGCTTTGGAGGGATTGGCCTAATCAAGAGGGTGTTGATCATTTTATTAGGCAGTTAGTTTGGATGGGTTCTACCATCCTTCTTTGGAATATTTGGAATGAAAGGAACAACCAAATTTTTAATCAAGATAGGAAGGATATTCACTATATTTGGCAAAAGACCATAGCCAACTTAGTTGAATCAATCCATCATCTCCTTAATCACCCCCAAAACTCCCACCAAATATGGGATCAAGTGATGCAAATATTGAAGATTAAACCTTCTAAGGGCAACCATCTTAAAGGGAATGTGAGTATTAGTAAATTGGATAGGAATAGAAATTGGCAACCTCCTCCTAAGGATTTTGGAAAAGTCAATACCGATGGAGCCTCTAGAGGGAACCCTGGAAAATCCAGTGTGGGAGGAATTGGTAGAATTTCGGATGGCTCCCTGGTTTTTACTTTTGCTGAGAATTTGGGTATTCTTTCCAATAACCTTGCTGAGGGGTATGGTATCCTCAGAGGTCTTCGAGGAGGCTACTAAGGTTGGATGGGAAAAGGTGTTAGTTGAGTCTGACTCTCAACTTATGATTAATCTCTTGAAGAATCCTTCTAAGAATCATAAGGTGGATTGGAGAATAAAAAGAATTATTGAGAAGATTCGAGTAATCCAGATGGGATTTTTGAAAGTTGATTACAATCATGTGGTCAGAGATCAAAACAAGAGTGCTGATGCTTTAGCTAATTGGGCTTTGGACAAAGGTGATCTTACTTGTTATGGCCACCCTCCTATATGGTGGGCTTCTCAAATTAGGGAAGCTCTTCTTTCTATCATTTCTTTGGATGGCTCCAGTTTCTGAAGGTACCTAGTTTCTTCTTGTTTTTTTTTTTGCTTCTCTTTGGTTCATTCAGTTTTTTTTAGTTCCCTAGCTCATTCTATTCTTTATTTTGTTTCCTCTGTTGATTCTTGCCTTAATAGTCTTATGGTCTAGATAGGTCTTTGTTTTGTTCTTTTTTTATTTCTTTTTTCCTTTTTGTTTTTTTTTTGTTTAGTTTTTTAAGGTGGGTGGGTTTTTTTTATTTTGTTTTGTTTTTGTGTTCTTTGTGTTGTTTTTTGTTGTTCTTGTGTTTTTGTTGTTTTGTTTTGTTTTTTATGTTTTTTGTTATTGTTCTTGTGTTTTTTTTCGTTCTTGTTCTTGGGTTTCTCTTTGTTTGTGTTATTTCATGTTTTTATGGGTGAGTGTTTTCTATATTTTTTGTTTTTTTTATTGTCTGTTGTTGGTTGTTTTTTATTTTTATTTTTGTTTTATTTTTTAATTTTTAAGGTTTTGATTGTGTTTATTTTTCTTGTTTTTTTTTGGGTTATGTCTTTGTAGTGTTCTGTTGTTTTTGTCTTGTCTGTGTTTTGTTATGTGTTTCTTGTGTTTTTCTATGTGGTTTGTGTTGTGGTTTCTTTTATCTTATTGTGCGTGTTTGGTTGTGCTTTTGTTTTTGACACACTCAAGGAGCATGTTTTTTATTTTATTTTATTATTTTTGTTGTTATTTGCTTATTTTTAATTGGGTTTGTGTGTTTGTTTGCTCCTTGAGTGTGTCAAAGGTGGTAGGCCAGGTCCGAGTCCCGGGCGTTTTTGGCGGAATGGATACCCCTGCCTCCTTGGGTCTTACCCGAAAGTGGCATCCCTTTTGGGATGTTTTCCACAAATAAAAAAATTAAAATAAAATGTCATTCATATTTATTTAATATAAAATTACATAGATATTTTTTTCAAAGAAAAATAAATAAATATAAATGTCAATGAATACCTAATTAACTTTAAGTTTACCTAATCAAGTGGTATTATTTCAACTGACTAAATCCCTCAAATTAAAAGTCAAATAATAAGAAATATTTTTATGCATTTGAAAATGTCATTTCATATTTATTTAATATCAAATTAAAAGTCAAATAATAAGAAACATTTTTATGCATTTGAAAATGTCATTTTCATATTTATTTAACATAAAATTGCCTAGATATTTTTTTCAAAGAAAAAAAAATATATATAAATGTCAATGAATACCTAATTAACTTTAAGTTTACCTAATCAAGTGGTATTATTTCAACTGACTAAATCCCTCAACAACTATATGATGATGTACTACGAATAGACCTTGTTTCAATCCCATATAACCAACTAATCAAGTGGTATTATCTCAATGATTAGGTCCCTCAACAACTATTTGTTATGATGTAATAAGAATATACCTTGTTTCAATCCCGTATAATCAATTATGATGATGTAATACAAATAAAC
>JAQPPZ010004154.1:0-86350 GCA_028583015.1 Wollemia nobilis
AAATGGGCCTAGTGAAATAGGTCGGATAGGCTAAAATGGGTTGAGCATGGCCAATGTAGGTAGTATGGGTTGAAGTATACCTAAATGGACGAGGAAGGCTTAAATAGGCCAAATGAGTTAGAATAGACTAAAATGAGCTAAAATAAGTTGAAATAGGTCAAGTAGCCAAGATAAGCCAAAATGGGTTGATTGGGCCAGGATTTGTTGAAAAAAGTTGAGATTGACCAAAACGGACCATAAGGGACCAAATGGGTGGGATAAGTTATGAAAGGCTAAATCATACCAAAATGGATTAGGAAAGGCAGAACTAGATAGATAGGCCAAAATGGGCCAAAATGTGCCAATATAGGTAGGAAGTACCTAATAAAATGGATATGGGCCAAAACAAGTCAAAATGGGCCAGAAGGAGCCAAATAAAACTAAGTGAGGCAAAATATGGTAGGAAGACTAGAATGGGTTATGGACCAAAAACAATAAGGACACATGCACACTTGTGCACATCTTACAGATGAACACATACATAAAGGGGAAATATAAATCACACCTCTAAACTATAGATACATACCATAATCTAGACATATTTACATTTGTACCATTAAGGTACTATGGGGGTACATTAGCATGTACCAAATAATGTAATATTCTCTAACATGTGGGTTAGGTAGTTTAAAACATACAAGAATAGTCTAAGTAGATTAGTGGATTGGAACAAGACAAAAGGACCATAATGGGCTAAAAATAGTAGAAAAGGTTTGGGTAGGTTACGATGGACCAAAATAAGCTAAAACAGACTAAGACAGGTAAAAATAGGTTGAGCAAGCTAAAATTGGCAATATAGGTTAGGATTGGCTAGATGGGGCCAGAACAAGCAAAATTGATCGACCAAAATAGGTTGGTAAGGCAAAACTGGTCTGGCAAGCCAAAATGATTCAAATAGTCTAGGACAAGCTAGAAGTAATACAAATTGGTGGGATGGGCTAAAACAAGTTATAATATACCAAAATGAGCCAAGAGAACCAAAATTTGGTTGAGCATGTCAAAATTGGTTAGAATGTTAGGGAGGCTTGGATGGGATGAAATGGGATGAGTGGGCTAGAAGAGGTCAAATTAGCTTAGGTAGGTCAAAATAACCCAAAGTGGTATGCATGGTCCAAAAAAGGTTAGGATAGGCCAAAATATGTCAAGATAGGCATTACGGTTTGGGCATGGCCAAAGTGGGTAGGATGGCTTGGGACCAAAATAGGTCGGGTAGGGCTGAAACATACCAAAATGGGCTAGGTCAAGCTAGAATAGGCCAAAAGATTTAGAATAGGCTAACAAGGCCAAAACATACTAGAATTGACCAACAAGGTTGACATAGGCAAAAATTGGACAAAACGAACCAATGTGTTGGGTGGGGCTAAAATAGACCAAGAATGAGAAAATAGGCCAAGTAGGTAAGAATAGGCTAGAATGATCTAGGGAGCCCCAAATGGAAAAAACATGACGAAAAGGACAAGCCAAGCCAAAATATAATGGATAGGTCAAAATGGGCAAGGCAGTCCATAGGATAGGAGGATTGGTGGAGGTCAAAATGAGATGAAACATAATAGAATAAGCCAAGACAGGATAGAAGTGGCTGAGATAGAAAATACAGGCTATAGTAAGCTAAAACAAACTAAAATGGGCTAAAACAAGCTGGGATGACCAAGACAAAACATACCATAACATGTTAAGAAGTCAAAAAAATAGTAAAAGGGTAAAAAAAAGTCAAAACAAGCAAAAATGGGTTGTGGATGTTAGGATGGGTTGAGATGAACTAAAATTGGTTGAGTAATGAATGGGCCAAAGTAGACTAGTAGGATAAGGCAAACCAGATTGGAAGGGTCCAAAACAAGTCGAGCAAGCCCAAAATAAGTAGGATAGTTCAAGATGTTTTAGGTAGGCTAGAATGAGCAAGGAAGCCTAAAACAGTTTAGGTGGTGTAAAATAATTCTAGAGTGTGCCAAAATAGGACTAGAAGGCCAAAATGGACCAAGTGAGACAAAAACATGCTAGAACAAAATAAAATAAGGCGAGAATGCTGGAATGGATCAGGTGGATCACAATGGGCTAAATGGGCAAAAGTAAGCCAAAATGAACAAGGACAAGGAAAAAGGAGCTAGAAGGATCCAAAACATGTCCATTGGAGCCAAGACAATAGGATAGTTCAAGATAGGTTAAATCTAGCTAGGAAGGCCAAAACATACCATAAAGTGTTAGGAAGGCCAAAATATACCTTAACATGCTAGGAAGTCCAAAACATTCTAGTAGGGTCAAAATGGGTAAAATAGGTTGAGCAGGTTAGGATGCACTAAAATGAGTTGAGCAAGTTAGGATAGGGCAACCAAAACAAGTTGATAGGGCCAAAATAGGTAGGATAGTTCAAGATAGGTTGGGAAGGCCAGAATGAGTAGGGAAGGCTAAAACAGGTTAGGTGGTGTAGAAATATGCATCCCTTAGAAGGCCAAAATAGGCCAAGTGGAACAAAAGAACATATCAAAACAAGGTAATAAATTTGGAATGGGTTAGGTAGGTCAAAATGGGTTGGCTAGGCAAAAAAACAAGCCAAATTTCATTGTATGGGCAAAATTAGCCAAAATAGCCTAAGAAATGCTAGAAGGGAAAAACTAGTTGAGCAAATTTGCATAGGCCAAAAAGGACCAAAACATGGGGGGATAGGGTGAAACATGTCAAAATATACCAAATAAGCCAGGCAAGTTTGATGGGTCAAAATGGGCCAGGAAGTTTGAAATAGGAAAAAAATAGGCTAAGTAGGTTGGGGTGGGGCATAATAAGCCAGGTGAATCGAGAGGAACCAAAAAGTGTCAAGACAAGCCAAAATGGGCTAAAATAGGTTGAGTAGGGCCAAAACTAGTAGGATAAATTAGGACATAGGGTAATCCAAAGTGAGTTGGGAAGGCCAAAACATACTAGGTGGGATAAAAATAGGCTATAATAGGTGATATTAGCAATAATAGGTTAAAACATACCAAAATAATCCAGGAAGATGAGAATAGACCAAAACATGCTAGGCAAACTATAATAAATTGACTGGAATAGGGTGTGCAAGATAGGCTAAAATGAGCCAATGGGTCCAGAAAGGGTAGAATGATACCAGATTTGGCGAGTAAGGTCCAAATGAGTCATGTAAGTTGGAACGGTAAGACAAAATTAACCAAAATGCACCACATGGGCCAAACAGGTCATAAGGGAGTAAAAAGATCCAAGCATGACCAAAAAAAGTAGGATGGGTCAGGCTAGGTCAGCCAAGCTAGAATTACTAGAATGGGCCAAGATAGGCTAAAAGGGACTAAAATGGGTAGGAAAACCTGAAATGGGCTAAAAGATAAGCTAAAAGGGACTAAAATGGGTAGGAAAAGCTGAAATGGGCCAAAATATACCAGAATTAGATAGGAAGACTAGAACAAGCTAGGTAGGTTAGAATGGTTAGAATAGATTAGGGAGTCCAAAATGGGCCAAAATAAGAAGAAATAGTCTAGGCAGGTTGGGATAGGCTAGGAGAGACTAGAATTGGCTAAAATAAGTCAAAATAATTCAAGTAGGGTTGAAATGGGTTGGATAGACCAAAAAAGGTTGGGTGGGTTGGAACAACTTATGAAGGCCAAAATAGGCCATGTAAGGGAAAAGTAGGCTAGAATATATCAAAACAAGCTAAGAAATCTAGAACATGAAAAATCTAATTAGATTGTGTTGGGTTTCAAAAAATCCCAACTTATATTTCACCCCTAGTTTTCAAAAGTTGGCAAAATTGAGTGTTTAGGTGATTATAGGATGTGGTAGTTGGTTCAATAGTCACTACAATTCAAAAGAGTTCCCATGGTCATCAAAGGCATAGGTCTTGGTCATCTTGTGCTTAATTCATACAAAATATCCTCCAAGAATTTACCCCTATCCATCCATTCATACATAAAATTTTCATTTTCATATCATCACCCTTCATCATCTTATCAATTTCATCCATGTTTAAGGCCATTATTTTCAAATTTAACCTTTTTGTTTCATATCATTTGATCCACTTCCATTACTTAGTCAAATACCCTTCAAAATTACCATTGTATTCATTGACACTTTCATTACGCATACCTCCATTTACCCCATATCATCTAAGTCATCTAACCGTTGCATATCCCTTTTAAGGTCATGATATAGTAGTAAAATTCATCTTGCATCCCTAGGTTAGACCATGACCGAAAATACCATAAAGTCCGCCTACATCCAAAAATCAAACCATGGCCTTGTAAGGTATTCCATGAGGTTAGCGCGCATCGAATAATTAATCACTATAGTCTCCCATAAATCCACGTTCATGTTTCATTTCATTAATTCATTTTCATGTTCGAATTCCACTTTACTTTTATTTTTCGTAAGCCCTAAGCCTCCAAGTATGCCTAGACATAAAACCTTAGCTTATTTTTCCGCTGCTTAATTTTTGCCAAAAAGCTTCCTTGCTAAGGTCTACCCATCCAAAGTCATTTTCACCCTTCCAAAAAACTTGTCGTCGATTCATCCATGACCATAATAAATCATCGACAACATAAACTCAAAAATTTAGTTGTTCATCCAAACCCACCATCGTTGATCCATCAGCGATGTCTTTCAATCGGCTATCGCAAAAAAACCTTGGCATAAGTAAAATAAACTATCGCCCTTGCAAATGCCTTGTTGATGCATCAACGACGGACTATTCCAAGTCCAAATTTTGTTGGCCCTAGTCATTCTCCTTTCGATGGAATAAGTCTCGTTAAATTTCATTAAAGCCTTTGTAACCCTTATAAATCCCCCATCACTCATCGATCAACGATCGCTCTAAGCTATCGACAATAATGTAAACAACCAAGTAACTTAGAAATAAACCTATTGCTCATCTGAATGCATTATCGTTGATCCATTATTAATAGTCATTAACCCATTAGTGATGCCTTAGCCCTAAGTCATAAGTAGTCTGCTTGGCCTTCACCTACCTAAGCCCATGAGCCTAAATTTTTTTCTAAGCGATTCATCCCTAAGTCCAAGTTTGGTCTATCATCGATGGAAAGCCCTGTGGCTCACAGTCCGGGAATTAACAGAAGGCATGATGAGGTGGATGATCCCAGATCTAAAAGCAGCAATCCCATCTATAGTGTCGAAATCAGAAGATGACCCAAGGCATGAACGTATCTTTTCGAGGCACGAGAATATTAGTAAGACACCCACGACCAGCTTCAAACTTATGGTTGCAGATAGAGATATAGATAACGTGGCGCTAGTAAAGAAGCAACACTGGCAAATGTAGGCCTCAGTGTAGTAATCATAAAAGACTTCCTCAGACATTATCATTTTATAGATTTTTTGGACACGATTATTAGATAACGGCCAGAAGAGGGTGGTTGGAAGTGAAGTAAAGATGTTGCATACCTGTACTACCAAATTACTACAAATACTCCTCTACAAGCCTTGAATTCCCTCACAGAATCTTTTTGAGATAAGAATTCATTGAGTATGACTGTAAGGAAGAAAGTACAGGTGGCGTTGCATTCCTAAGCCATGGCTTCTTCTAGTAATCCCAAGCAACAACTTCTCATGGCATCACCAAATAAGCATAGATACGTGCAGAATCTCGAGCAAGCATAGAATAAGTACCACTAGCCTAAGAATTTTTGAGAGACGGTAAACACAAGTTGAGCAACAGAGCCTAGTGAACTCAAAAAATGCTCACAAAAGAAAGTATTGAACCACACGAATAAAGTTTGCCATGTAAGTTGAGACCTCACGAACTATACTAAGAAAAGCAAGTTCATGGAGCAAGCAACTCAAATGATAGGTTCAATGTTGATTCAAACAAGTCGAATCCTCTCGTATCTACGAAACATGGTGACATTTTCGATAGATGATGAAATGGATCCTCTGAAAACGATTTTATATGAAGGCAGTCATCAGAGTTTCAACGACAAAAATGGGTCAGAGTGTGCAAAAGGCAATGTAAGCAATGTAATAAGTTCTTGTATAAGAGATGCAAAAGGCACAGCAAAAGGAAGCATATGCCAAGGCTTCGGCATTTTGTTTGCTTTAGAAAGATACAAGTGCCTCAATGGAATATAGTTACAAATATAATACCCTGATGGAGGTACCTCGTTATTGTCATTCCTTTCAATTTGTGTACTTCCAGATCTTGTTTCCCATTATGTTTTTCCTCTCATACACTGTTGCCCTCCTCTTTCTGGGTATTCTCTCTTGATCATTGTCACTGTTTGTTCCACAAAATGCCATCTTGCCACCATTTTTTGTAGCCTTCCACGTCCATTGTATTCAACTATTCCCACATCCATCCATGTTTTTTCCCATTCTATTTCATTGTGTCATGTTTTCTCTTTTTTCTCTTTCATCGTCGAACTTAGTCTATGTCCAGCTAAAAATAGAAAATGGATGACTAGGATAAACAAGAATAAAAAAATGTATATACAAGTTTGTTTGTTTTGCATGAAAGATAAGGCATGATCAAATGCCTGGCCCACCACAATTTGAGGGCCCCCTTCAAATCAAAAGCAATTAGAGTGTCGAAAAGATAAATTGTCGTAGCAGACGACACAATTTTGAACAAATAACAGCCTGATAGAAATTTTGACAATTGGCATCAACTGGATTTTGTTGTAACATACTCAGGAAGCCTAAGAGACACAAGGTCAAGAGAAATACATGTGGCTAAACTAGAACCAAGAATTTGTAATAGATTTTGGGATAGCCATGCTACAGAAGAAACTGAAGCGGCCAAGCTTCATCATCAAGCAATCAGATAATAAACTTGCTAGAGGTATTGTGAGTGTTTTGTTAGGGTCATTGTATCTTCTGTAGTTTCTCCACTTTTGCCATTTCTTAGTTCTTTCCACGTTTGTGTAGGTACAATTGAGATTCAAGTAGTCCACCTGAGATCATTTTTAGGAGGTGCTTCAATGAGCCCGAGTCTATATGTCACTATAATTAGGATAGTAGATCACAGTTCCCCGGTTACGTTATTGTATTCGTTAAAAGATCTAGCCACTCTCCTAACCTTTGCCATTGTCATTATACTTTGAATATAATACAAATTATTTGGTTTCTACTTTTCGACATATTTTTAGCACAATGTGTGTGTGTCACTTGTATGTATATTACATTATTTGAATTTGGAGATAAAGTTTCTCGCTGATTTAAAAATCCATGTTGATTGCGATATTCGAATGAATGTGGGTTTATCAATTTTGCTTTCCTTCTCTTTGTTTCGTATGATTTGTCAAAAATATGCTACAATAGCCCAATGGACAAGGCATTTGTCTACCGCTATGTTTGAAACGCTTCATTTTATGCTTGGTCACAATTTTTCACATCAATAATACATTAAAAAACTAGTTGAGTGCATTTGTCTAAAGAACATCACTATAGGCTCGCATTAGGGTGTCCAAACCTGATGTGCTTAGTTGTCAAGCTATCCTAGGACAAAGTGGTGAGTCCACCAGAGCTCACATATCTACTTGTGGGCCAAAGGAGTTTGAATAACGTGACAAATCTATAAGGATATTCAAAATTTTCCACAACAGATTAGACTAGGAAGGGCAAACTAGTAAGGCTAGAAGGGACCAAAATGGATGGGATGGGCCAAATAGGCCAAAATAGGTTGAAACATACCAAAATGATATAATAAGACTAGAATAGGCCAAGTGAGTTATACTAGGTCAATTGGTCAAGGAGGCAAAAATGGGATAGGCTATCCAACACAAAAGTAAAGTAGTTTTTAACATCCATAAGTACATAGGCCATATGAGATGACCCTCATAGAGGATGTCATTTATCCAATTTAATATTATCCAATCATACTTTGATAACTAAAGCACAATGTACAACCCTACCAAAATGGGTTAGAATAGAATGGGCTAGAATAGGATGAGATAGGTTGAAATGGGATGGAACATAGCCTAAATCGGCTAGAAAGGTTTTATAATGGATCAAAATGATCTAAAAAGAATCAGGGAAGCCAACATGCAGTGAAACTTGCAAAAGGGATGATGATTGGCTATTTTTAGATCATTCTCACCTAGCTCATCCATTTTAGCTTATTTTGGTTATATTTTTGCCCATTTCAACTTAATACAGATGTTTGGTCTATCCTAGCCTATTCCATCCCATCATAGCAAACTCAAAGATTTCTAACTTATCCTAGATTGCCTGACCCATTTTGGCCTACTTTTTCTAGTTCTACCTTGCTTAACCCATTTTGGAACAATTTAGCTTGTTGCAAGTTGTCCCACCTATTTTGACCCCTTATGGCCCTGTTGTGGCCTATCTAAACCTGTTTCATTGAGTTTTGGCCTGATGGATCCATTTTAGCCATTCTTGGCCCATTTTGGCCCACCCTAGCCCATTAGGCCCATTTCATCTCATTTTGACCCTTTTTAATCTATCTAGCCTATTTTGGCCTATCACAACCCACCCAACCCATTTTTACCTATCTTGGCCCAATTTATTCCCCCTTATGTCTAACCCTTTTTTACTCGCTTGACCCATTCTAGTCTCCTAGCTCATTTTAGTATGTTTTGGCCTATTTTGGTTTATCCTACCCATTTTAATCCAAATTAGCTTGTCTCAACCTACACAATCCATTCTAGCCTTTTGTGCTCATTATAGTATGATTTGACCTGTTTTGGCCTACATGACCTATTTTTACCTATCCTGACATATTCCCATCCATTTCAGCCTATTTTGGTATGTTTTGGCCTATTTCTACCCTACCTCACCTATTTTGGCCTTTCTAACTTGTTCTGACACTATCCAAGTCTACCTATCCTATTTTGGACTACTTTGGCCTATCCATATTGGTCTTGGCCCATTCATGCCTTGATATTTTTTGACATATTTTAACATGTCTAGCATATTTGAACCTTCCTAGCCTATTTTAGCCCCACTTGGAATATTTTTGCATGTCCCAAACTATTTTGATCCCACCACCTTTTAGCCAATTTCTACCTAATTTAGCCCATTCTAGCCTCCTTAACTCATTTTGGCTTGTTTCTTGCTAATTTTGACCTACTTGCTCTATGTTTGCCTTCATGGCTCATTCTCATGTGTTCTAGCCTATTTTGATCTATCTCACCCATTTTGGCCTTTTCCAGCTAGTCCCAACCCATTTTGCCCTTCTTGGTGTGTTCTAGTATGTTTTGGCCCCACTTGACTACTTTTCATATATTTTTACTTTCTCAACTCATCTCGATCCATCCTACCCACTTTGGCTTTGTGCCACCTTTTTTAGCCTATCCAAGACCATTTCAATCCACCCATGGCCACTTGGCCTGTTTTGGCTCTTCCATCCCAATTTGGCTCTACCTAGCCCATTTTAGTCAATTTCTATACATTTTGGCCCATTTTAGCCTCAACAAATATTTTCCCATTCCAACTAGCTCGACCTATTCTAGATTTCTTGGCCTATTTTGGTATGTTTCATCATATTTCAACTTGTTCAGCCCATTTTGACCCCTTCTAACTTACCTTGACTCATTTTTCTTTCTTAGACTATTCTTGTATGTTCGGGTGCCACCTGACTTGTTTCAATCTAATTTTACCTACCTATCATGTCCTGATACCTCCATTTATATAATTAATCTCAAGCATTAAAGATTAATTAGTTTTGACCTTAGCTATGTTCCTTATTCCTCCTTTAACTTTATAACAATACACTTTGAATTTAATAAATTCAATACCTTCTCGACTTTGGCATGCATTGACTTTGAAGTCTTTTCCTCCTTAACTTCCCTACAACTTGCATTTGTAATGAAGCACTACTCACTTATCCTTATTAATTCCTATGAAACCTATTTACAACACTATTTACACTTGCTTTTGGTTTCTTCGAAGTTGTTGATTAACTTCAACGTGGTACTAGTTACATTCTCCTTCACTATGCTCTTTATTTCACTCTATTGTGCTCTTTGTTTCACTCCACTATGGTGCTAGTTACATTGTCTTGGAATATCTTCCTCATGCATGAATAAGTGTGAGACTTTTCACTCATGCAAGGAAAATGTTTCCTCTTCGCTTGGAGTTTTCTTTTTCATCGTCACACTTGGTGGTAAAACTCTTTAGCACTTTGACATTCCAAGCATTTGTACCTCTTATTTGTAACATTCTTTCTCTTCCTAGCACGTTGTCTTTATTCCAAGTGGCATTCGCTTCCTTGTGTTTGGTAACGTGCTAGCTCATCTCCATGTGGCACTATTCTACATAGCACTCTATTTTGTACTGTAACATTTCAACATAGATCCTTTGATGATAAAGTCTTATTTATAGCATTCTTTTGCTCCTTCAAAGATTTGTAAATCTTGTTGATACAACTAACTATTTTCTTTATGTTGGTTAATATTACCGGTTGGCATTTTTAAGATAGTGCAATGTTATTAAACCTTCAACACAAAATCCTTGGCTCTTGCAATGCTTTTCTCGCTAACGACACTATAGCGACTAGACCTTGTTGTTTTGTGGCTCTTTGATGCTTTCTAGATGTTATACATAGCTTCATGAAACTCAATATTGTGCCTTTCAAATGCTTTCCCCTATACTTTCAACTGTCACCCTTGCTTTCACAAAAATGGTGGTTTCTCATCTCCTTTTACCAAGCTATGGTAATGGTGGTTTCTACGTTGCCTTTTCCTCTTTAGAAAATCTTCTACTACATATCCTTTATGACTCAATTCTTGGTGATATCTTCAATGCTGCAATGCTTGGTGATTTTTCCCATGGTGGCTCCAAGCTTCTAAATCATACCAAAATTTACTTTTTGGATAGTATATCCAATATTTGCTATACAATATTGTCTTATTTGCTTTCCAATAGATAGTAGGAAGTTGATATTCTATTTTCTTTGTAATATATCTAACTTCTTTTTTTTTTATGCTGTTTTACTCCCTTGTAAATGTAATATTCTACACTGTTGAAGACATAAACTTGAAACCTTTCCTCTTGAAACTTTAAAACCTTAAATTTGGTGCTTTTAAGTACTTAATAATAAGCTAAATATGAATGTTCAAATAATGAAATTTTTGCACCAATGTTGCATACCTTCTGATCTCCTTTTGAAACTATATTGCTTGGTAATTTGATTCACCTAATTGCTGCCTTGATTTTGTGTAACTTTCCAATTCAATTTCTATTACTTTGTTGCCCTCAAATAGTTAATATTGTGGCTCTTCTTGCTATCCTAACCATATTATAAAATATTTAAATTAGCAACTTTATAACTCCTTTAACTTGTTTCCCACTCTTGCTTTAAAAGCTTGAATCCTTATCCTAAACTCCTGTATTTTGCAACATCCAATGTTGCCTATTTCTCCTTCAAATGTTCTATCCAGTAGTGTGTATTTTTACAGCCATAATATTCTCTAATGTTAACTTTAACTTTTAAAATTTTTAGCACATTTCCTTGACCAAATGTTGTCCAATCCTCCTTGCAACTCTGCTCTGAGTTTCTCCAAATCATAGCTGAATTTTCTCCCTCTAATGTTGCCCAATATTGTAGTCCAAATTTCTTGATTTGCTGCTCTTAAGGACTTTGATTTCTTCTCCTTAGCTCTTTTCAAATTCTGAATTTATCCTTGGCCTATTTAGTTGGTGTATTTCTTAAGAATCTGAATGCGATCTCTCAAAAAAATCCCTCCAAAATTTGGCAAACTTCTTGCCAAATCCTTCTTCCTTTTCCCTTGTTGTTAGATTACAATAATTATCCCAAATTCTTCTCTATTAGGTGCTTTTCCTTGCCAGAAATCTTCTCCCTTGAGCTCTCTTCAAGTCTCCTCCAATGATCACTTCATCAATTTCTTCAATGAGGCTTTTATAACATTCTCCTTCTTTCTCCTTCCATGTTTGCTGAAAGCCTTCTTCTCTTGGGCCTTCAAATTCTACAACTCCTTATGTCTTCTCAAAACTTAAATGAGATATTTCCTTGATATCTCCAATATTTCAACCATGGAAGTGTTGGATCCCCAAAATCCAACTTGAAGTTTACCCTAAATTTTTGAACTTTTGGTGCTTTTCGCTCTTTTTCAAATTTGTAATACCCCCCTTGAGTCCTTTCGAATTATTGCAATGTTTTTTTCCTTTTGAAGTAATTTTCACCCTCCAAGGGCAATAAAAATTTTTATGTCACCAAGGTAAGGCCTTTGTTTTGGTTTTCCTAAGGTCTCTTTGTGAGTAAATTTTTGGCTCGAATAAGTTTGATGTTCGAAGAGCACAACTTTTGATCCGATCGTTGAATCAGCTTTAAATTTTACGTGGAGCTAGATAAATAGGAGGAAAATGCATGCGCTAAGCAACCTTGGTGGATAGGGTGATTTTTCAGTTTTTTATAGGGCCTTAATTCCTTCATCTAGTGCCCCAAAAAATGGATTTTAGTGTTTTAAGAAATTTGAAAAAAATAATTTTTGGAATTTAAAATTTTTTAGACATGAGTATGTGTTGAGATTTTCTAGAAGGCTTAATATGGGTGATCCAATAATGTGTATTAATTTTGAGGCCCATCCAATATTTTTTGGCAACTCACTAAAAATAGGGTTGTTTTTGGCTAAAAATGGTAAATTTTCTAAAAATAGTAATTTCTTATTTTTAGGGCTTTAAGATGTAGGACTTTGTTTCAGGGTTTCTCACATTACAAAAGGGGGAGAAAACCCTAAAACTAAAAAAAAAAAAACCTAAACCCTAAACCCCAAAACCCTAAACCCTAAAAAAAAAAATGAAGGTGATGGAGATAGTGGTTATTATGGATCATTTCCAATTATAGGCCATCATCAAGGTAGTTATAGTTTTTGCAATTATGGACCAAGTGATCAAGCTATTTAAGAGAGTTGTTGAAACAAGAAACATCCTTAAGTTTTTGCACAATAATTTTGAGTGTCCATCCTTATCGGTTGCTATTTTCCTTGTGTGTCTTGTCTAGTCACCCATTTTTCTTCCACATTATTGTGTGTGTTTTTCTAAGGAGGTGTGCAATTTATCGAGATCATTTCCAATGGTTGAGGCTGGAATCTAGGTTTTTTTTTTGTTACATTAGTTGAACAAAGAGTTGCAATTCTCTATTACATCATTTGAATGGAGAATTCGTTTGTACTCGTTTAGTGAGATCTCGGTTATTCTAATCTGAATTCTATTGTAATGATCTATTGTTTAATTTAATCTTATTTTCTCCTTTCAACGAGTTCTATGTGCAATTTTATGTATTCTCCCATTTACATGTTACATCATTTGAATGTGTAAATGTTGTCTTATTTCGCTAGCATGTTGAATAATTTCTGTTACATTATTTGAATGGATGTGATCGGCTAGCTTTATATTCTCCCCTTTATCTTCAAACTTTAGATAAGGATGCTCGAGAATGGTTCAACAACCTTGGAGCTAGTACTATCAATAATTTTCAAGATGTAGAGCACACTTTCCTTAGAAACTATGGAGAGAGGAAGAACGAATAATCTTTGATGACAAAATTGGCTACCATGAAAAAGAAAGAAAATCAATCAATGGAATATTTTAATAGAAGATTATTTAAGACCAAAAATAAGATTTTGGTAGCATTAAGGCCAAATTATGATCACTCCATTTGTTTCTACAAAAATGCTTTCCAAACAAAGTTGTTGCAAAAAGGCAAAGACAATAGTGCAAAAACTTCACAAGGTAATAATAAATAGCAGGAAGATAGCAGACCTCCTTTCAGAAGGAATTTTAAGAGAAACTTCACAGACCTACTTTGAATAACAGGAAGATAGCAAACCTGTTGGCTTCAATTAAAAAAGGGGAAGACAAAGAGTGCAAAAACTCATAAGGTAATAATAGACTAGAGGAAGATAGTAGACCTCATTTCCGAAGGAATTGACCTTAATAGAAACTAGAATAACAATGGAAATGAAGAGGGAAACATGAATCAAAAAGGAAATTGGAAAAAGAAAGAAGTAGAGAGAGATCTAGATTCTGTTCCAAATAACCCTAAGCCATAACCCTAATGATTGTGGTATTTATCTAAGTATGCATTTTAATGTTGATTTAAATGCTGAATATGAAGATGAAGATATTAGAATTAATGTATGTTGGACTCAGGAGGATGATACCAGAGAATAGAAATTTGAAAGGGACATGGACATATGTGTAAGTAATTCGGAGCAAAGAGCATTGGTCTTTGGAGAGGCATCAATCTCAAGTGAGCTTGGTAATACTAGATTTGATAGAATGAAGCAAGGAAATATTGTACCTACAACAGAAGAGGTTGACTCTTTAGAAAGAATACATGATATCAATATCAAGAATAGAATAGTGGAGGGCAAAGTTTAAGTCGGGCCTACACAAAAGGAAAAATCTACAGGAGTGATTTCACAAAAAAATGTAAATCATATGAAGCTGGAAATGATTCCTGAAGATCCTAATGTAGAGGGGATTATCAGAAACCAAAAAATGACTTGGTTAATCAAAAAACTAGAAAAGGAATTGATGATAAAAAATATCAGTTTGATATGGGTTTAGAGGTTACCAAACAGAAGGTTAGCATCACTTTTGAAGAATTAATGACTATTTGAAAGTATATGTATCAAGTATGTAGAGCCTTCAAATTAACTGTTTAGTCAGGAGGACAACCTCAAAATCCCATAGTAGGCCTTGTGAATAATGTAGTCATAGCCCCATATTTAGTTAAGCCATTTTAAATCTCACTAAGGTGTATACATAATGCTATGGGTACCAATATGTTATTCATAAATGCATACATGATAGTGGTGCTTCCATGAATGCAATATCAAAACAAGTAGCTAATTAGTTAGGCTTGATTTATCAGAAACAACACCCTCATATTTTTATTATAGATAATAGGAGAGTACCTTGTGTAGGCATTATCATTGGACTTCTTGTTCATCTTGAACAATACCCTAAGAAAGGAGTGGTTATGGATGTTGTAGTTGTCGATGTGGACCCTTCATTTTCCATCTTACTCTCTCGGTACTAGATAGAGCAACTAGGTGGTACTATTCAGTTGGATTGGTCATATACCACTAGAATGGTAAGGAAAAAGTGACATTGAAAAGAGAACCCTTCAATAGGTATTTAGTTGAATTCAGAGATCTAATGATAATATGGTTAATATCATGAATTCTATTAAGGAAAAATATATGGGGCTTTAGTCTATCTAGCATTCTCCTTTCTTATTGGAAGTACCTGATGCTCAAAATATGGATCCAAAACTGAAGGCTAAAGTAGATGTAAAAACTGATAAAATTTTGACTTCTGAGTTATGTACTATGATGGGACAAAATCTAAAGGAGCAGGAGTTGGAGTAATGTTCACAGACATCAATGGCAGCTATCTTGGTATACCATACAAGTTAGAATTTTCTTGTACAAATAATGTTGCAAAGTATGAAGCTTTATTGCTAGGGCTAAGGAAATCCAAGGAACTGGGTATTAATTACCTCAAATTTAGTGGGGATGCTGAGCTAATAATTTAATAGATCAAAGGGAGATATCAAAAAAAGCACCCTAAAATAAAGATATAAGAAGATAGTGTTGGATGAAATAGATAGATTTTTGGCTTTTGATTTACAATTTATTCCTAGAGCACAGAATCACAATGCTAATTTGTTGTCCACTAATGCTTCTGGAGCAAAAAACCTTGATATAGACACTTGGTTTATGAAAATATTCCCAACCATATCTTTTTATAAGCCATTTATCCAAAACTATGTGGTATATTTATAAGTTTTTCATGATGATATACACATTAATGATTTTATGACTATGCATAATAAGTTTTCTTATGTTATTTGTGATGAAGGTGATGAAGAAAAACTAAAGGATGTTATTGGAGAGCTTACATAATTCATACAACTGAAGACCAACAGGATCCCTATGGGGTTGGTGTTTTTAGATAGCTTATTTGATGACTTTGATAGATCATATAAACCTCCGGTTCAGGAATTTGAAGTAGATGAAAGTTAATATCAAAAAATAGGAAGAGCCCAAGATTATTAGGATTAATAAAGCTCTCTTAGGAAAAGAGAAGCAACAATATATCAAAGTTTTGAAAAAGAACATGGATATTTTTGCTTGGAGTTATGAAGATCTGAAGACCTTCAATACAAAGGTAATGACTCACATAATACCCCTTCAGAAAGATACCAAGCCTTTCAAGCAGAAATAAAGCAAGTTCAATCCCACTTTGCATCCAATTATGCAAAAAGAAGTGCAGAAGTTATTGGATACCAAGATAATCAGGAAGATGAGATTTTCTACTTGGTTGGCAAACTTGGTTCCAGTTAGAAAAATAATGGTGAGATCAGGCTTTGTGTAGATTTTAGGAATCTGAATAAGATCTCTCTCAAATATAACTATCCACTTTCAAATATGGAGTAATTGCTTCAAGCAATGGTTGGAACATCAAGAATGTCTTTATTGGATGGCTTTTCAAGTTAAAATCAGATTGCAGTGAAACCATAAGACATATACAAAACAATTTTCACTACACCATGGGGAACATTTGAATATCTTAGAATGCCCTTTGGATTGATGAATGCAAGGGCAACATTTCATAGAGCAATGGATGTTGCATTTAAGGGATTGATATTCAAGATAGTGGTAGTATATCTTGATGACGTTATATTTTTTTCAAAAAATCCTGAAGATCATTTTGCACATCTAACTCAAGTGTTTGACAAGTGCAAGGATTTTGACATATCTTTGAATCCTATAAAATGTGTGTCTGGGGCCACACAAATTAAACTACTTGGAAATATTATTTCAAAATATAGGATTAGCATTGATACACAAAGAGTAAAAGCCATTTCTAAAATTTCACCCCCCAAGAATCTTAAGGGAGTTAGATCATTCTTTGGAAATATTAGCTTTATTAGGAGGTTTATCCTTGATTTTGCTCAAATTGCCAAATCAACAAATGTCATGATCAAGAAAAATAGGGAAATAAGGTGGATTGAACCTTACATTGTTGTTAAAGATGTTGTCACTCAAACTGAACCTTTAGGCAGTACTGTAAGGTGGGTGGCTAAATTGCTATAGTATTATGATGTGGAATTCAAAGCAGTAAAGATTGTCAGAGGATAAGGATTGACAAAGTATCTAGCTAACAAAGAAGGGGAGGCTATGAATAACACTATTGCAGTAAATAAACATCAAGAAGTAAGAGAAGTTGATAATTTTGATTGCAGGTGGTATGATGGTATTATCTTTTACCTTCAAAACATATCATTTCAAGGAGACATACCCCAAAACAAAAGGTCTATCAAGCAAATAGATCAAAGGTATTACATTCAAGAAGGTAGATTTTATTGGAGGCATCCAGATGGTGTGTTGCTTCTTTGTTTGTTTGATAAAGAGGCATCCAAGAAGGTAGTTTGTATTGGGGGCATTCAGATTTTTGTAGGAAAGAAGAATTTTCCAACCATACCCCTAAATCCAGTGATTGTGGAAGCTTCTTTTACTCAAAATGGGGAATAGATCTCTTAGGTGATATTAACCCCAATTATTTTGGAGGTCATAGATGGATCATTATAGCAACTGATTATTTTACCAAGTGGGTATAAGTAGCACCTCTCAAGAAATCCACTATAGAAATTGGTCATCAGCTTTTTAGAAGAGGACATAATGACAAGATTTAGAGTTCCCAAGAAGATAGTCACAAAAATTGGTAACTACTTCACTTCTTTTGATATGATTGAATTTTATGCTAGGTACAACATAGAGCTTTCTCATTCTACAAATTACTATCATCAAGGGAATGGCTTGGTAGAATCCTCAAATAATAATTTGATCATAAGAATTAAAAGAGCATTAGTCAGAAACAAAATAATTTAGAATAGTGAGTTGAAGTATGTTTTATGGGTTGATAAGATATCTATCAAAAGAAGCACAAGAAAGTATCTCTATGAACTAGCATATGGTGAGAGTGCTCTACTACCCCCTCAGGTTGAAAGTCATGCTTTATATTTACTTCTTTAGGATCATGAAAATCCAAATGTCTTGCAGAGAAGACTTGATCAAATTGCAAAGTTGCAGGAACACAGAAAGGATGCATTGATGAAGACGATTGAGCAAGTTCACAAAATAATGCAGTTGTTTAATAAGAAAGCCAAAGGTAAATATTTTCAGAAAGGAATTATAGTGTTGGACAGGGACCTCAAAAATGACAAACATGGTGAAAAATGGAAACAGGAGCCTAAATGGCTTGGCCCTTATAAAATCCTCCAGAATGTAGATCAGCATACTTAAAAATTGTAAACTTTGGATGGTGCAAAATTTTCAATTTCTATCAATGGCCAACATTTGAAATTGTATCATTCAACATTGAGGGCTTGAGAAGCCACAAAAAAAGTGTGTTTCAGTCTTGTCCTTTTTAGGTGATTAATATTTCACTTTTTAGGTGATTAAGGAGTCCCTTTTAGGTGATTAGGCAAATTTTTGAGTTTTTGTGGTCTGCTAGAGATTTTTTAATTCTCAGATGATTAAAAAAAAAGTGTTTCAATCTTGTTTTTTTAGGTGATTAAATTTTTCAGTTTTTAGGTGATTAAGGTGTTCTTTTTAGGTGATTAGTTTAGTTTTTAAGTCCTTATGGTCTACTGGATATTTCGGAGTCCTCATGTGATTCATTGTTCAAGAGTCTTTTCATCACCTATCCCAATTGGAGCTTGTGTTGGATCTTCAAAATCCAACTTGAAGTTTACCCCAAACTTTTGAATTTTTGAATTTGTTCAAATAATGTAATAGGTCTCTCCTACTCTCCTTGTTCCAATATAGTAATAGCAAAGTCTTTGAATATCAGGATCAATAGGATAGGAAATAATCTCAACTTCTTGAGCACTTTCCTATCAAAATCCTGCACAACAAAGGGAAGAATAAGGGATGGCAAAGAAAATCAACACAAAATGAGATACAACAACACAACTAGTAGGGCACTTAAGTATACCTCTTAGTAAAAATGTTATCTAAATGAACTTGATGCAGATTCTGGCCCCAGCTACTTCTTTTTATAGCCTTTGTTTATTGAATCTATTATTCTTGGTCTGATCTTGGCCCTACATTTGTCAGCATATCCACTGATCTTTTTATATGCTGTCTAGTTGTATAGACCCTGGATATCCTATTGAGATTTTTCCTTGAATTGAATTGAGATTTTACACTAAATATATTTGACAAACTTGTTCTTCTTCTTTTGCGATGTTATACTTTCTTATTTCCTGTTTATCCTAGTTATTTGATTATGTCGTTATGGATTGACCAGGCTGCTATAGTAAAATTTCGATCTAAGATAGAGGGAGACCCGATGTGATGGTGAAGGGAGAGAAGGTAGCATGGAGTGCATACGGATGGAATGGCATATATTATAGAATGGTTAAGAAGTATGTGGGAATAATTAGAGTCAATTTGTACATGGGACGGTGGTGAGATGATGTTCTATGGAGTTAATGGTTATGATGGACAAGAGAAGATGCCCAAAATGGGGAGGGCAGTGCTAGATAGGAGGAAAAACGAAATGGAAAACAAGATCTGGAAGCACCTATATGGTACTTCCAAAACTATATCTTGTCGAAGTGAACTCTCTATAATTATATTCCATCGAAGCACGGAGTGATCATCTCTTTGTAAGCTGAAGCCATGTTTCACTTTTAATGTGCCTTCTTCGTCTTATAAAAATGCAGAACAGGAAATGGTTATGCCTACGTATTGTGCTCTCCATCACTTTTCTTAGTGATGTCTCTACTTTGCCTCTAGCCACCCTTATTTATAAACCAATGGTTTTTATATGAGCTTGCTCAAACACGATTAATTTATTTTTTGCACGGTATGCTATCTTTCTTGGTGGGCATGTGTGATCCGATTTTGTTCTAGGACATCAGGATTTGTCTTCTGATCATTCCATATTATCTTCACTCTGATATAGTCCGTGTGATTTCTCTTGATAGTTTATTTGTTTTGTCTCTTGGTCGTGGCCTGAATTAGTCACTTCTCTAGGTCCTTTGCCTGTATTTCCAACTTACCTTGTAGTGGCTGATATTTGTTGCAGTTTACTTATGTTTAGCGATTGTACCCGTTAATGACTCACCACGTTGGTATAGTTCATATTGTTATGAAATCACTTCTTTCCTCTAATTGTAGTTCACCAAATAATTACATGGAGGTTCATGCTTATTGGATCTTCCAACTCACAATTATATTTGAATGGAAAACGCATTGCATTCCTCTGTTTGATATTTCCACACCTATAATAATATCAGCCCTTTGTTTTAATATACGAACTTTAATAGTCATATTACCTCGTTAATGGGTTACCGTTCGATTAATCATGCGATCTCGTGCATTCAACCGATTATCTCTTAACATCCAGGTAGATTGGCCAAGTGCGACCGTTCAATCTTGGTTAAATACCATTTAGTCAATCGACCATAAAACATTGTTCACCTTATTCAATCCAATCATCACCATTGGATCCAGTGGGTAAAGAGCACGATCGCCCAACTAAGACATAGTTACACTCTTCTTAAAGGATGTTAGCTTTGATGAAGTGTTGTCGTTGGATCTTACTTGGTATGAGTGTAGTCATTGGATTGATTGATTATGGATGCTCTTGTCCTTTATGGGGCTTCGATTAGATGGTCGTTGGATTTTGGTAAATTGAGCGTGGTCATACGATTATCCCACATTGTTCCCTTTTCAACTAGTTTTGGCTTTGACAACGCGCTATCGTTGGATCTCACTCGATCGTGCGTGATCGTCAGATCCCATTTTGTCTTCATTCGACCCGTCACTCTTTAATAGCTTCGTGAGATCACAATCGTTGTTGGATTTGGGTGGGCTTAAGCGCATCCATCGATTTCATTATCTTTGATTCGTCTTTCAAACAAAGCGTTGTCGTTGGATCTTCCTGGTTTGCACGTGTCCGTTGATCTTCATTGATTATAAGCTCTCTTTAATCTTTGAGCAACTCTTTCAAAGAGTGACCGTTATATCAACCAGCTTTAGGCACCACCGTTAGATCTATTTGAATGTAGGGGTTTTTGAATTTGACTTGGATGGGACCCTTTTTATCGGTCGATTGTTTTGTGATACGTGCTGCCATTGGATTATCCCTATTGAAGCGTGTCCATTGATATTTCTTAGACCTGCACATGTTTTAACCATAAGCACATATAATCGCTTTAGACTTACCCTTGGTGATTCATGGCTAAGCGCAACCGTCAGATTGACTCTTGCTCAAGCATATTGTCAGATCTTCTATAACCTACGAGTTAGGTAATCGAAAAGTGCATGCTATTGATTTTTATAAATCTTGTTTAGGTGAAAGGGGGATGATTTGTTACGTGTTAGGACCCTCACTAAATATTATTAATCTGACTAATCAAATTTTGACTTGGTCTATCGCCCGATTTACCTTCATTTATCTAAGCAAGCGCTACCGTCAGATCATCTTGATAAAGAGCGCATCCGTTGGTCTCCTCCAATTTTGTGCATGATTTAAACATAATATTCACTATAATAGCTTGGTTTACCTTGGCGATTTGTGGTAAACACACATCCGTTGGATCAAATTTTCGATTAAGCTTAGCCGTAGGATCTTTTGTGACCTTTGTACCTAAGTCTTCAAACTTTATTTCGGAGTGCTTTATTAAGTCGGGTACATCCATCCGATTTCTCATTGATGAGCCACTGCCCTTAGATCTCCTGTAATCTACACACTTGATAACTAAAATGGGTGCATTATTTTATTTCAATAATATTTGATTAAGCCGAAAGGAGGTAATTAGTAACGTATTAAATCCTTGCTAATGCATGATTAGTCCTAGCTTTACCTTTATGTTACCCGATACTCTTACCATTCCATCGTTTGGGTTTTGACTCAGGCACGGCCGTCAGATATCGATCTAGATTGACGTGGTTGTTGATTTCTTTCAACCTGCGGGGTTAGTTACCAAGGGGTACTTGTTTTTAACCTTTGATTAAGCAGAAGAGGGGGATAATTATACAACGCATTAGACCCTCGCTAATCTCATTTAATAGTTTTAATTAATCTTTTGGCTTTTACCCCTTTTAATGATCCTTTTATGATAGTGCGGTCATTTGATCAGGCCTTAATCAAGTGCTGCCATCAGATTTAATCGATTAGCTCGACATTTAACAAAAGAGGGTGCATACCCTTAAGCATTATAATTTGGTTTAGGATTTAGGGACTTTAGGCCATGGTGATTTCTTATTAGACCTCGAATCATCTCCCTTTGGTACTGTTGGAGCCAAAATTGACTCAACATCTGAAAACCCCCAAATTTAAATTTTTGGTTTTCAATATGATTGACATAAGATTGCTAGCCTCTATTGTGTTTTTCGATTTCCATATGTTTGAAAGTTTGAATTCTACCTAAGCCTTTTTGGTTTTGACTCAACCTTATGGCCATTTTTTCATCATGTAAGGGTCATGGCAATCACAATAATCAGACCTAAGCCTAATGAATAAACTCTTAAGTCCAAATGTATTAGAAAAAGATAAATCAAGGCCTAATGATGAAACACCATGGTCTAAAGTCTGAAAACCTAAGGTTAGAAAAAAGGTCTTAATTAAAATCCTCAAGGGTATGCACCCCGTTGTGTTAAAAATCGAGCACCTTAAAACAGATCTAAGGGCAGCACTCCATCATAGAAGATCCAATAGACACGCTTGCTTTGATTAAACAACTCTTTAAAATGTTGTGGTCAAAGGAATTAAAGTCTAAAGTTTTGAAAGAAAAATTAATCAAAACATTAAGGGTATGCACCCCCTTTAATTAAGCAATGATCTAATCATGTAGATATGACGATAATGCTTAATCAAGATCTGATTTGACGACAATGCTCTCATGAAAGGTGCATTAAAAAAGGCTAAAAGACCACAAGATTAATTAAAATAAATAAATAAGATTAGCGAGGGTCTAATGCATTAGATAATTATCCCCCTTTCATCTTAATCAAAGGTTAAAATCAAGTACCCCTTAGTAACTAACCCCGCAGGTTGAAAGAGATCAACGGCCGCACCAATCTCGACCGAGATCCGATGGCTACATTCAAACCAAAATCCAAACATTGAATGGTAAGAGTATCGAGTAACATAAATTTGGGGTCATGATTAATCATGCATTAGCAACGGTTTAATACGTTATTGATTACCCCCCTTTCAGCTTAATCTGAGATTAATGGAATACGATGATGCACCCCTTTCGGTTATCAAGTATGTAGATTACAGGAGATCTAAGGGCAATGCCTTATCAAGGAGAAATTAGAAGAATACGCTCGATTTGATAAACACCATGGTCTAAAAAATGTAAAATCCTAAGTATGATGGTTGAGGAAGATCCAAAGGTCGCGCTTGATCAAGGATTGATCCAAAAGATGCACGTTTGCCACAAAACACCAAGTTAAACCAAGGTATTTTCACAAGGTTATGATTAAACCATGCATGGAATGGAAATAAATCAAAGGACATGCTCTTTCACAAAATAATTGGATAGTAGCGCTTACTTCAAATAAACAAAGGTAAATCAGGAGGTAAGAAAAGATCTTATAGGTCAAATTTAATCATGTTTAGTGAGGTCCCTAACACGTTACTAATCATCCCCCTTTCTCCCTAAACAATATTAATAAAAATCAAAAGAGTACACCTTTCGATTACCTAACTCATAGGTTACAAAATATTCGACGGTCGCGCTTGAGCAAAAAACAATCCGACGGTTGCGCTTAGTCACGAAACACCAAGGGTAAGTCTAAGAATATTAACCGTGCTTTCACCAGAGATAATCCAACCATAGGGCATATCACAAAGTGGTCAACCCATGAAAGGGCCCTATCCAAATCAAAATCAAATACACCCCACATACAAGTAAATCTAATGATTGCGCTCGGGCATGATTGATCTAATGGCCGTGCTTCAAAAGAGTTACTCGAAGGTTAAAAGAGGGTTCATTAAAGTAATAATAAAAATATCGACGGATGCGCTTGATCCTACCAAAATCCAATGGATGATATTTCACAAAGCTATTAAAGGTGGACAAGTCGAATGAACACAAAAATTCAATCCGACGATTGCATGCAATCGGGAAAAGATCTAACGGTAGAGCTTTATCTGAACAAGTGCCCATTAAAAGAATACGATTACATCACAATTCAACGACAGTGCTTGGAAAATCTAAATCTAACTGCCATGATCTAATCATAGCCATACAAAGAACAAGAGCATCCATCATTGATTGATCCAACGGTCGCTCTTGTACCAAGAAATATTCGATGGCAGCACTCCGTCAAAGCTATCATCCTTTAAGAAGGGATTCGAATGGTTGCACATATCCTCGATTTAATCCAATAGCTACGCTTTAATCGAGACCATCAGAGGATATCAAGGGCCGATAAAAAAAATCTAGATCTAATAGGTCCGACGATTGTGGTGAATCCTGACCATATCCAACGGCCGCGCTTGGCCAATCTACCTAGATTTTAAGAACTGATCAAACAAAAGGGTTACATAATTAATCAAATGGTAACCCACTGATGAGATAATATGATTATTAAAAGCGTGTATTAAAACGAAGGTTAAGCAATGGTTTGATTATTCTTTCATAACTAGTATTATTCAACATAAGGATAAGGCCCAAACTTAATTTTAAATCAAAGATTAATAAACGCAATAGGATGGAAGTCTTGATCTAACACTTATTATAAGATTGATTAATCAGTAAAATGCCAAGATATCCTCTATATTGTGCATAATTATTATTAGCACGTACCTTCGATATTACAAGGCTAACATTTTTACAGGTCTAAAAGTATTGAGCCATGATGCCCAATGCATATCTACGTCCAGAGGTAATCACGAGTTGAAAAATCCTATAAGTCCACATCCTAGTGAATGAATCATACGGTTAGATATCCCAAAATAGGGTGGTCATTCCCTAAGGCACCTGAAACAAGGACCAATACAAAAAACCAAGCGATTGCCAGTTTATGAGAACATACACTAAGCCAAGAAAAAAAGGGGGGGCCCTACGAAGAAAAATAAAATTATTACAGCAAGGCAAAACACATAGTACCAATAAAAAGCCAATGGAAACCATAGAATAAGGTAATGACCAGGGAAAGAAAGGTTCGAACAGTAAAAACAAATCAAGCATATGGTATCGAGACAAGCCTAATACGGACTGATCCGAAAACAAATCCTAATGCTCAAGCCAAGGATCAAATTATGAGGACAATGGAGTATCATACGATAAAATAAAATAAACCTTTTTGAACAAGCTCATGCCCAAGTCCTCAACTTATAAAAGGGATAGTGAAGGGTAGCTAAAGAAGCATCACATAGAAAAATGATAGAGTGCACAATGCATGAGTATAATTGTTTCCTACTCTACAACTTCAGAAGATGAAGAAAGCGCACGAAGAAGCAAGTTATGGCTTCAGCCTTTCACTCCATGATTCGATGGAATATAGTTACATAGGGGACACTCCGAAGGAGTATAGTTAGGGAAGCTACGTATATTGTACTTCCATATCTTGTTTTCCATTCCCTCCTTCCTCCTACTTATCACTGCCCCCCTCTTTCTAGGCATTCTCTTTTGATCACTCCTGTCATTCTCCCCATATAATACCATATCACCACCATTCATTATGTGAAGCCACCCCCTTCGCTCTCTTCTCCCTCGTAACCACCATGTAACCGATGCCATCCCATCCTTTCGACCCTAGCATTCCACCTCTTCCCTTCACCATCACGTCAGGTCCATCCTTCGTCATCTTGATTTGTGGCTGCCTGGTTGAATTTCCATTACATATCCACACGACCCATGCAAGCAGGAAGTAGCAGAATATACCTAAGTATAGATGCATTGCATAACTAAGTAAAAGAAGAAAAACAAGTGTGCCGAATCTATTTGGCACAAGAGCTCCCTTCAATCCAAGAGTAAATCATAACAAGAAATCCAGAGCCAAGCCAGTTGTACTAATTTGGAAATCAAATTAGATAGTGATAGGTGTAAGGCTAGGATTGTACCAAAAATAATAGATTCAAGAACTAGAGGCTACAAAAGGAAGCAGCTATGGTCAGAATCTGCATCAAGCATTAGATAGCATTTTTTCTAAGAGGTATGAGTGCTCTGCTAGTTGTGTTGTTGTATCTCCTTTTTGTGGTTATTTTCTTTGCCATCCCTTATTCTTCCATTTGATGTGCAGGATTTTGATAGGAAAGTGCTCAAGAAGCTGAGATTATTTCCTATCCTATTCAGCTTGAGATTCAGAGACTCTGTTGTTTCTAGATTGGAACAAGGAGGGTATGAGAGACTTGTTACATTATTTGAATAGAGTTTCTTCATTGTATTTATACATTTCTTTAAGAAAAATAGAGTTAAAAGGCATTCTACCCACTCTGCTTGTAATTTATTGGAAAATCAATATAATTATGAGTTTCATTCTTGTTAATTCTTTGTCTTAGTTATATATGTTACTACGTAATGTATTATATTATTTTAATGTGTTATGTATGTTTATGTCGTTGGCCAATTGTTACGTCTGTTATGATATTCAAATGGACATGATAATGTCAATTCTTTCTCAATCTCTTTCTTTCTTTCTCATATTAAAATTTTTGTTAAATTGCTATATCAACCCAATGAATCTAGCGATCGGTCTATATAAGGCATATGAATTGGTTATTTTATTTGCTTGATCATTATTAATGCATATAGTATAATTCTAATCTGGAGCGTGTAATAATCGTAAATTCATAAGATTACCATTGGGGTTTCCTTACCCATTATGTAGTTTCTCACTTATTAATAGTTGTTTTAAATCAGAATGAAGAGGTAGGTTGACTAGAGCCTGTAATAGCTCATTGGTTTCAAATGGTTTCTTGTAGCGTGACAATCGAATCCTATGGATGCAAGAAATGGTTCCAACAGTATTTTGGCACCGTTTTCGGGGAGGACTTGATAAAAATATTTGATTATCTTCTTAATAGTTTTCTTTCAATGATTAAATTTTAATCAACGGGTGACCAGTTAGAATAAAAAACCTTTGTTTTAATTTTTACGTATTTATGTTCTTTATTTCTTTCTTGCCCGTGTTTTTCAATTACTTTTGAAGTGAGTTTATGAGTTTCTTGATTTTCTTGAATTACTCCAAGAAACATCCCTTGTGAGGCTGAGTGTTAAATATCAAGCAATCTTGATAAGCACATATGTTCTTTCTGCACTACCCGTGCTAGCAACTTTGTCTGGACAAACCCAAAAAACAAAAATCAAGAAAGAAGGAGCATAATGTGTTGGTGCACACCAAGAGAAGCGATAAGGAGCTTTTTCCCGAATTCAATAATCTAGAGGTATTTACCCATAATCAGAAAATCCCACTTCTTAAGAGTACCGTGTATGAAAATGATCTTATTTCAGTATCAAAAAGTATGTAAAGAATAATAGAATTCAAGATACTGTTGTTGCTGATATTATTGTAGATGAAATTCTAAATGCTACTATAGAAAACACATTAGTCATCTCAGTCCCATAGTCTTGTAGATTTTAATAAAGGATTAAATAATTCAGGCTATACCTAGGCATCCCAAACCCATATTCCTGTAAGTATTGCTGCTATGAATTTTAATCCTATAGTAACAATGGCCTAGGCTAATGTTCATCTATGGAGGACTAATATATATAGGCCTTTTGTGTTACCCGCAAATTTAAATGCCTTGCCCAGTAAAGCTCACAAAGATGTAGTCTTAAGACTATTTTTACAAAATTTAGAAAAAGATGCTAGAGAATCATTCAATTCTCTTCCTAATGACGACATCCCAGATTTCACTAAAATGGAAGCTGTTTTTCTAAAAAAAATATGGGGAAAGAAAAAATGAACAATCTCTATTAACAGAATTGGCCACTATGAAGAAAAAATAAAATGAGGTTGTTAGTGATTTCAATAGAAGATTCTCAAAAACCAGAAACAAAATCCTTGCCAATCTTAGACCTAATGATATTCAATCTATTTGTTTTTATAAGAATGCTTTTCAAGGAAATTTTAACTATGAGCTAAGGCAGGAACAAGCCACTACCATGATAAGAAATAGATATAAAAAGAAACATGCTTGACAGTGATAAGATGAATCCTTACTCCCTGGAAGTCAATCTGCCAGAAAGAAAGCCTAAAAGGGTAGAATTTGATATACAAAGAAGAACTGAAATTGATCCAATGGAATTTGACAAATCAAATGACTGAGATGTTCAATACCATGAATAACAGGTTAGCAAGAATTGAAATAAATAATGGTAATAATGGTGAATCATCTTAAATAGAGCGACCACATGTTGACAACCATACTCCCTTTAAAGAAAACTTCAATAGAAATTGGGGAAACAACAATGGTTTTGAAGAAGGAAATAATACTAGGAATAATGGGAACAATTACTGGAAAAACAAAGACTCTGACATAGACTAGAACAATTTTCCTAACCTATAGAAGAAGGATTCCCCTATTTTTGTTCTACTTGTGATGCACAACACAATCTTAATGCATGTGGAATTTACATGTTGATTCAAAAGAGGATATAAGAATCAATGCTTGTTGGTTTGTAGAAGATGAATCCAGAGAAAGGTTATTTAAAAAGAATATGGATAAGTATGCTTCAAATCATCATCCTCAAATATTAGTAGTTGAAGGTACTAAAATCTTGCAAAAACCACATGAGTCAAGATATGACAAAATGAAGCAAGGGAAAATAATCCCCACTGCTCAAGAAGTTGAAGAATTAGAGGCTACCCATATAATTTAAGAAACAAAACTATCCTAGATCAGACAGAGAAAGTCTCTACAAGTGAAACAAGAAAAAAAACTTTCACAAATAAGAATATCAGTAAAGAGAAAACCGATAGAATCCTCAAAAAGATTACTCCTAAAGTAATAGAATTAGAGGAAGAGATTCCAAAAGAAGAAAGTAACAGACCATTGGATATAAGGAAGATATAATTTGATGCTAGATTAGAACTCAGTAAGCAAAATGTTAACATCACATTTGGAGAACTTATGAAAGTTCAACAATATAGAGAACAAGTCTGTAGAGCATTTGGACTAGTGGAACAAAAAGAAGACCCAAATTGTCTTATTGCTAGACAAAACCAACATGATGCAAGATCACATTACGTAGTAACACATAGTACCAAGATAAAGAATTAATAAGAATGAAACCCAGAATTGTATTGATTTTTCATAAAATATTACATGTAGAGTGAGCACGATGCCTTTTAACTCTGTTTTTCTCAAAGAAATGTATCAATACAATGAAGAAAATTTGTTCAAATAATGTAATAAGTCTCTCCTACTCTCCTTGTTCCAATATAGTAACAATAGAGTCTCTAAATCTCAGGCTCAATATGACAGGAAATAATCTCAACTTCTTGAGTACTTTCCTATCAAAATCCTGCATAGCAAAGGGAAGAATAAGGGATGGCAGAGAAAACTGACACAAAAGGAGATACAACAACACAGCTAGCAGGGCACTCAAGTATACCTCTTAGAAAAAATGCTATCTAAATGCTTGATGCAGATTCTGGCCCCAACTACTTCCTTTTATAGCCTCTGTTTCTTGAATATGTTATTCTTGGTATGATCCTGGCCCTACATTTGTCAGCATATCCACTGATCTTTTTGTATGTTTTCTAGCTGTATAGACCTTGGATCTCTTGTTGAGATTTTTCCTTGAATTGAAGGGGGCTTTTACACTAAATAGATTTAACAAACATGTTCTTCTTTTGCGATGTTATACTTTCTTATTTCCTGTTTATCCTAGTTATTCGACTATGTCGTTATGGATTGACCAGACTGCTATAGTAGAATTTTGACATAAGATAGAGAGAGACCCGATGTGATGGTGAAGACAGAATGGTTAAGAAGTAGGCGAGAACAATTGGAGTTGATTTGTACATGGGACGGTGGTGAGATGATGTTCTATGGAGTGAATGGTTACGATGGAAAAGAGAATATCCCTAGAAGGGGGAGGGCAGTGCTAGATAGGAGGAAAAATGAAATGAAAAACAAGATTTAGAAGCACCTATATGGTACTTCCATAACTATATCCCGTCAGAGTAAACTCTTTGTAACTAATTCCATCGAAGCGCAGAGTCAGCATCTCTTTGTAAGCTGAAGCCATGTTTCACTCTTAACGTGCCTTCTTTGTCTTCTAAAAATGCAGAACAGGAAATGGTTATGCCTATGTATTGTGCTCTCCATCACTTTTCTCAGTGATGTCTCTACTTTGCCTCTAGCCACCCTTATTTATAAACCGATGGTTTTTATATGAGCTTGCTCAAACACGATTATTTTATTTTTTGCATGGTATGCTATCTTTCTTAGTGGGCATATGTGATCCGATTTTGTTTTGGGACGTCAAGATTTGTCTTCTGATCAGTTTATATTATCTTCACACTGGTACAGTCTGTGTGATCTCTCTTGATAGTTTGTTTGTTTTGTCTCCTGGTCGTGGCCTAAATTAGTCACTTCTCTAATTCCTTTGCCTATATTTCCAACTTACCTTGTAGTGGCTGCTATTTGTTGTAGTTTACTTCTGTTTAGCAATTAGACCCATTAATGACGCACCACATTGGTACAACTCGTATTGTTATGAAATCACTTCTTTCCTGTAATTGTAGTTCGCCAAATAATTACATGGAGGTTCGTGCTTATTGGATCTTCCAACTCACAATTATATTTGAATGGAAAACGCATTGTGTTCCTCTGTTTGATATTTCCACACCTGTAATAATATCAGCCCTTTGTTTTAATATACGAAATTTAATTATCATATTACCTCATCAATGGGTTATCGTTCGATCAATCATGTGATCCCGCACATTCGTTCGATTATCTCTTAACATCCAAGTAGATTGGCCAAGCGCGATCGACGAATCTGATTGGGATTCATTACGATGGTTGGATCTGGTGGATCTATGCTCTTTTTATTGGACCTCAATTTCCTCTGATGGTCTCCATTAAAGTGCAACCGTAGGATTAAATAGGGGATAGGCACAACTGTTCGATCTTGGTTAAAGACCATTTAGTTAATCGACCATTAGAACATTGTTCACCTTATTCAATCCAATCATCACTGTTGGATCCAATGGGTAAGAGCACGATCATCCAACTAAGACATAGTTACTCTCATATTAAAGGATGTTAGCTTTGATGAAGCATTGTCGTTGGATCTTACTTGGTATGAGCGCAGTCGTTGTATGGATCAATGATGGATGCTCTTGTCCTTTATGGGGTTTCGATTAGATGTCTGTTGGATTTTGGTAAATTGAGAGTGGCCGTATGATTATCCCACACTATTCTATTTTCAACCAGTGTTGGCTCTAACAACGCGCTACAGTTGGATCTCACTCGATCGTGCGTGACCGTCAGATCCCATTTTGTCTTCATTCTACCTGTCACTCTTTAATAGCTTCATGAGTTCATAGTCGTTGGATTTGGATGGGCTCAAACGCATCCATTGATTTCATTAGCTTTGATTCATATTTCGAACGAAGCCTATCGTTGGATATTTTTGGTTCGCATGCGTCCGTTGATCTTCATTGATTATAAGCTCTCTTTAATCTTTGAGCAACTCTTTTGAAGCGCGACCGTTAGATCAAACAGCTTTAGGCACCACCGTTAGATCTATTTGAACATAGGGGTTTTTGACTTTGACTCGGATGGGATCCTTTTTATCTGTCAATTGTTTTGTGATACGTGTTGTCATTGGATTATCCCTTTTGAAGCGCATCCATTGATATTTCTTAGACCTGCATATGTTTTAACCATAAGTGCGTATAATCACTTTAGACTTACCCTTAGATCTCTTGTAATCTACACAATTGATAACTGAAAGGGGTGCATTATTTTATTTCAATAATCTTTGATTAAGCCGAAATAAGGTAATTAGTAACGTATTAAACCCTTGCTAATGCATGATTAATCCCAGATTTACCTTTATGTTACCCGATACTCTTACCATTCCATAGTTTGGGTTTTGACTCGGGCGCGGCCGTCGGATCTCAATCAAGATTGGAGCGGTTGTTGATTTCTTTCAACCTACGGGGTTAGTTACCAAGGGGTACTTGTTTTTAACCTTTTATTAATCCAAAGAGGGGGATAATTATACAACGCATTAGACCCTCGCTAATCTCATTTAATAGTTTAAATTAATATTTTGGGTTTTACCCATTTTAATGAACCTTTTATGAGAGTGCGGTCATTCGATCAAGCCTTAATCAAGCACTGCCATCAGATTTAGCCGATTATCTCGACATTTAACTAAAGGGGGTGCATACCCTTAAGCATTATAATTTGGTTTAGGACTTAGGGACTTTAGGCCAAGGTGAATTTCTTATTAGGACTTAGGGACTAATTTTTACGTTTTTATGTTCTTTATTTTCTTTCTTGCCCATGTTTTCAATTACTTTTGAAGTGAGTTTATGAGTTTCTTAATTTTATTGAATTACTCCAAGAAACATCCCCTGTGAGGATGAGTGGTAAATATCAAGCAATCTTGATAAGCACATATGTTCTTTCTACATTACCCGTGCTAGCGACTCTGTCTGGATAGACCCAGAAAATAAAAATCAAGAAAGAAGGAGCAGAACGTGATGGCGCACACCAGGAGAAGCGGTAAGGAGATTTTTCCTGAATTCGAGAATATAGAGGTATTTACCCTTAATCAAAAAATCCCACTTCTTAAGAGTACCGTGTATGAAAATAGATCTTATTTCAGTAGCAAAAAGTACGTAAAAAAAATGGAATTCAAGATACTGTTGTTGCTGATATTACTGTAGATGAAATTTTAAATGCTACTGTAGAAAACACATTAGAGTCATCTCAGTCCCATAGTCCTGTAGATTTTAATATAGGATTAAAAAATTCAGGCTATACCTAGGCATCCCAAACCCATATTCCTGTAAGTATTGTTGTTGTGAATTTGAATCCTTACATGTTACATTATTTGAATGTGTAAATGAATGTTGAATCATTTCTATTACGTTATTTGAATGGATGTGATTGGCTCAGTTTTATCTTCTCCCCCTTTATCTTCAAACTTTAGAGAAGGATGCTCGAGAATGGTTCAACAACCTTGGAGCTAGTACTATCAATAATTTTCAAGATCTAGAGCACACTTACCTTAGAAACTATGGAGAAAGGAAGAACGAACAATCTTCGCTGACATAATTGGCTATCATGAAAAAGAAAGAAAATGAATCAATGGAATATTTTAATAGAAGATTATTTAAGACCAAAAATAAGATTTTGGTAGCATTAAGGCCAAATTATGATAAGTCCATTTGTTTCTACAAAAATGCTTTCCAAACAGTAGTGCAAAAAGGCAAAGACAGCAGTGCAAAAACTTCACAGGGTAATAATAGATAACAGGAAGATAGCAAACCTCCTTTCAGAAGGAATTTTAAGAGAAACTTCACAGAACTACTTTGAATAATAGGAATATAGCAGACTTGTTGGCTTCACTTAAAAAAGGGGAAGACAACAATGCAAAAACTTCATAGGGTAATAATAGATAGTAGGAAGATAGCAGACCTCCTTATAACGGAATTTTAAGAGAAACTAGAATAAAAATGGAAATGAAGAGGGAAACAAGAATCAAAATGGGAATTGGAAAAATAAAGAAGTAGAGAGAGATCTAGATTCTGTTCCAAATTCCATGCCACCAAATAATATAGCATCAAATCATTCATTTTATTGCTCTTCTTATGATGCACCACATAACCCTATTGATTGTGGTATTTATCTAAGTATGCATTCTAATGTTGATTTAAATGTTGAATATGAAGATGAAGATATTAGAATTAATGTATGTTGGACTCAGGAGGATGAAACCAAAGAATAGAAATTTGAAAGGGATATGGACATATGTGTAAGTAATTATGACCAAAGAGCATTGGTCTTTGGAGAGGCATCAATCTCAAGTGAGCCTGCTAATACTAGATTTGATAGAATGAAGCAAGGAAAGATTGTACCTACATCAGAAGAGGTTGAGTCTTTAGAAAGAATACATGATATCAATCTCAGGAATAGAATAGTGGAGGACAAAGTTTATGAAGGGCCTACACAAAAGGAAAAAGCTATGGGAGTGATTTCACTAAAAAATGTTATACTAGATGAAGCTACAAAAGATTCTTGAAGAGCCTAATGTAGAGAAGATTATCAAAAACCAATATCAAAAAAGTAGAAAAGGAATTGATGATAAAAAAAGATCAGTTTGATCTGGGTTTAGAGGTTACCAAACAAAAGGTTAGCATCACTTTTGGAGAATTAATGACTATTTGAAAGTATCGGTATCAAGTATGTAGAGCCTTCAAATTAACTGTTTAGTCAGGAGGACAACCTCAAAATCCCATAGACCTTGTAAATAATGCAGCCAGAGCCCCATATGTAGTTAAGCCATTTTATATCTCATTAAAGTATACATAAGGCTATGGGGACCAATATATTATTCATAAATGCATGCTTGATAGTGGTGCTTCCATGAATGGAATATCAAAACAAGTAGCTAATTAGTTAGGTTTGATTTGTTAGAAACAACACCCTCATATTTCTATCATGGATAATAGGAGAGTACCTTGTGTAGGCATTATCATTGGACTTCTTGTTCATCTTGAACAATACCCTAAGAAAGAAGTGGTGATGGATGTTGTAGTTGTAGATGTAGACCCTTCATTTTCATCTTACTCTCTAGGCATTAGATAGAGCAACTAGGTGGTACTATTCATTTGGATTGGTTATATACCACTATTCTAATGTAGGGTAAGGAAAAAGTGATATTGAAAAGAGAACCCTTCAATAGGTATTTAGTTGAATTCATAGATCTAATGATAATATGGTTAATATCATGAATTATATTGAGGAAAAAGATATGGGGTTTTACTCTATCTGGCATTCTCCTTTCTTGTTGGAAGTACCTAATGCTCAGAATATGGATCTAAAACTGAAGGCTAAAGTAGATGCAAAAACTGATAAAATTTTGACTCCTAAGTTATGTACCCTTTGATGGGACAAAATCTAAAGAGGGAGCAGGAGTTGGAGTACTGTTGACAAACATCAATGGCATACAAGTTAGAATTTTCTTGTACAAATAATGTTGCAAAGTATGAAGCTTTATTGCCAGGGCTAAGGAAATCAAAGGAACTGGGTATTAATTACCTCAAAGTTAGTGGGGATGCTGAGCTAATAATTTAACATATCAAAGGGAGATATCAAACAAAGCACCCTAAATTAAAGCAATATAAGCAGGCAGTGTTGGATGAAATAGATAGATTTTTGGCTTTTGATTTGCAATTTATTCCTAGAGCACAAAATCACAATGCTAATTTGTTATCCATTAATGCTTCTAGAGCAAAAAACCTTGAGATAGACACTTGGTTTATGAAAAGGTTCCCGACCATATCTGTTTATAAGCCATATGTCCAAAATTATGTGGTATATTTACAAGTTTTTCATGATGATATACACATTAATGATTTATGACTATGCAAAATGAGTTTTCTTATGTTATTTGTGATGAAGGTGATGAAGAAAAACTAAAGGATGTTATTGGAGAGCCTACAGAAGTCATACAACTGAAGACCAACAGGATCCCTAGGGGGTTGGTGTCTTTAGACAACTTGTTTGATGACTTTGATAGATCATATAAACCTTCGGTTCAGGAATTTGAAGTAGATGACAATTAATATCAAAAAAGACGAAGAGCCCAAGATTATTAGGATCAATAAAACTCTTTTAGGAAAAGAGAAGCAACAATATATCAGAGTTTTGGAAAAGAACATAGATAATTTTTCTTGGAGTTATGAAGATCTAAAGACCTTAAATACAAAGGTAATGACTCACATAATACCCCTTCAAAAATATACCAAGCCTTTTAGGAAAAAATAAAGTAAGTTCAATCCCACTTTGCATCCAATTATGCAAAAAGAAGTGCAGAAGTTATTGGATACCAAGATAATCAGGAAGATGAGATTTTCTACTTGGTTGGCAAACCTGGTTCCAGTTAGAAAAAATAATGGTGAGATCAAATATTTGTGTAGATATTAGGAATTTGAATAAGAGCTCTCTCAAATACAACTATCCACTTTTAAATATGGACCAATTGTTTCAAGCAGTGGTTGGAACATCAAGAATGTCTTTATTGGATGGCTTTTCAGGTTAAAATCAGATTGCAGTGAATCCAGAAGATATATACAAAACAATTTTCATTACACCATGGGGAACATTTGAATATCATGGGATGCCCTTTGGATTGATAAATGCAAGAGCAAAATTTTAGAGAGAAATGGATGTTGCATTTAAGGGATTGATATTCAAGATAGTGGTAGTATATCTTGATCATGTTATAGTTTTTTCAAAAAAATCCTGAAGATCATTTTGCACATCTAACTCAAGTGTTGGACAGGTGCAAGGATTTTGGTATATCTTTGAATCCTATAGAATGTGTGTTTGGGCCACACAAGGTAAACTACTTTGGAATATTATTTCAAAATATGGGATTAGCATTGATACACAAAGAGTAGAAGCCATTTCTAAAATTTCACATCATAAGAATCTTAAGGGAGTTAGATCATTCTTTGGAAAGATTAACTTTATTAGGAGGTTTATCCCTGATTTTGCTCAAACTACCAAATCAAAAAATGTTATGATCAAGAAAAATGGGGAAATAAGGTGGATATAACCTTACATTGTTGTTAAAGATATTTTCACTCAAACTGAACCTTTAGGCAGTCCTGTAAGGTGGATGGCTAAATTGCTATAGTATGATGTAGAATTCAAAGCAGTACAGATTGTCAGAGGATAGGTATTGATAAAGTATCTAGCTAACAAATAAGGAGAGGCTATGAATAACACTATTGCAGTAGATAAACACCAAGAAGTAAGAGTATTTACAATTTTTATTGCAGGTGGTATGATGGCATTATATTTTACCTTCAAAACTTGTCATTTCAAGGATACATGTCCCAAAACAAAAGGTTTATCAAGCAATTGGCTCAAAGGTATTACATTCAAGAAGGTAGATTTTATTGGAGGCATCCAAATGGTGTGTTGCTTCTTTGTTTGTTTGATAAAAAGGTATTCAAGAAGGTAGACTATATTAGGGGTATATAGATTTTTGTAAAAAATAAAAATTTGCCAGCCATGCCCCTAAAGCCAGTGATTATGGAAGCTTATTTTACTCAATGGGGTATATAGATCTCATAGGTGAGATTAACCCCAATTATTTTGGAGGTCATGGGTGGATCATTACATCAACATACTATTTTACCAACTAGGTAGAAGCAACACCTCTCAAGAAGTCCACTACAGAAGTGGTCATCAATATTTTAGGAGAGGACATAATGACAAGATTTGGAGTTCTCAAGAAGATAGTCACAAACAATGGTAACTACTTCACTTCTTTTGATATGATTAAATTTTGTGCTAAGTACAACATAGAGCTTTCTCATTCTACAAATTACTATCATCAAGGGAATGACTTTGTAGAATCCTCAAATAAGAATTTGATCACAAGTTATAAGAGGATTGGGTAGAAACAAAAGAAGTTGGGATAGTGAGCTGAAGTATCCTTTATGGGCTGATAGGATATCTATCAAAAGAAGAACATGAAAGTCTCTCTATGAACTAGTATATGATGAAAGTGCTCTACTACCCCCTCAGGTGGAAAGTCATGCTTTATCTTTACTTCTTTAGGATCATGAAAATCCAAATGTCTTGGAGAGAAGACTTGATAAAATTGCAAAGTTGCAAAAAGACAGAAAGGATGCATTAATGAAGATGATTGAGCAAGTTCACAAAACAATGCAGTTGTTTATTAAGAAAGCCAAAGGTAAATCTTTTCAGGGAGGAGGTATAGTGTTTGTAAAGGGACCCCAAAAATGACAAACAGGTGAAAAAGGGAAACGGGAGCCTAAATGGCTTGGCCCTTATAAAATTCTCCAGAATGTAGATCAGCATACTTAAAAATTGCAAACTTTGGATGGTCCAAAATTTTTAATTTCTATGTGGCCAACATTTGAAATTGTATCATTCAACATTGAGGGCTTGAGAAGCCACAAAAAAAAATGTGTTTCAGTATTGTCCTTTTTAGGTGATTAAGGTTTCACTTTTTAGGTGATTGAGTCCCTTTTAGGTGATTAGGCAAGTTTTTGAGTTTTTGTGGTCTGCTAGAGATTTTGGAATTCTTAGGTGATTAAAAAAAAAGTGTTTCAATCTTGTTTTTTTTAGGTGATTAAAGTTTTTAGTTTTAGGTGATTAAGGTGTTCTTTTTAGGTGATTAGTCTAGTTTTTGAGTCCTTGTTGTCTACTGGAGATTCGTAGTCCTCATGTGATTCATTGTTCAAGAGTCTTTTCATCACCTGTCCTAGTCGGAGCCTGTATTGGATCTTCAAAATCCAACATGAAGTTTACCCCAAATTTTTGAATTTTTGGTGTCCTTTGGTATTTTTCAAATTTGTAATACCCCCTTGAATCCTTTCCAATTATTGTAAAATTTTGGTCCCTTTGAAGTCCTATTTCACCATCCAAGAGCAATAAAATATTTTATGTCACCAAGGTTAGGCCTTTGTTTTGGTTTTCCTAAGGTCTTTTTGTGAGTAAATATTTGGCCCAAATAAATTTGATGTAGGGGCCTTGTTGGAACCATTTCTTGCATCCATAGGATTCGATTATCATGCTACAAGAAAGAATTGGCACTATCATATCCATTTGAATATCATAACAGACATAACAGTTTGCCAATGATAGAAATGTACGTAATACATTCAAATAATGTAACACATTACGTAGTAACACACAGTACCAAGATAAATAATTAATAAGAATGAAACCTAGAATTGTATTGATTTTTCATAAAATATTACATGTAGAGTGAGCAAGATGCCTTTTAATTCTATTTTTCTCAAAGAAATGTATCAATACAATGAAGAAAATTTGTTCAAATAATGTAACAGGTCTCTCCTACTCTCCTTGTTCCAATCTAGTAATAGCAGAGTCTCTGAATCTCAGGCTTAATAGGACAAGAAATAATCTCAACTTCTTGAGCACTTTCTTATTAAAATCCTGCACAACAAAGGGAAGAATAAGGGATGGAAAAGAAAATCGACACAAAAGGAGATACAACAACACAACTAGTAGGGCACTTAAGTATACCTCTTAGTAAAAATGCTATCTAAATGCTTGATGCAGATTTTGGCCCCAGCTACTTCCTTTTATAGCCTTTGTTTCTTGAATCTGTTATTCTTGGTCTGATCATGGCCCTACATTTGTCAGCATATCCTCTAATATTTTTGTATGTTGTCTAGCTGTATAGACACTAGATCTCCTGTTGAGATTTTTCCTTGAATTGAATGGAGCTTTTACACAAAATAGATTTGACAAACTTGTTCTTCTTCTTTTACAATGTTATACTTTCTTATTTTCTATTTATCCTAGTTATTTGATTATGTCGTTATGGATTGACCAGGCTGCTATAGTAGAATTTTGATGTAAGATAAAGGGAGACCTAATGTGATGGTGAAGGGAGAGGAGGTAGCATGGAGTGCAGATGAATGGAATGGCATAGATTACAGAATGGTTAAGAAGTAGGCGGGAACAATTGGAGTCGATTTGTACATGGGACGGTGGTGAGATGATGTTCTATGGAGTGAATGGTTATGATGGAAAAGAGAAGATGCCCAGAAGAGGGAGGGTAGTGCTAGATCTAGAAGCACCTATATGGTACTTCCATAACTATATCCCGTTGAAGTGAACTCTCTATAACTATATTCCATCGAAGCGTGGAGTGAGCATCTCTTTGTAAGCTGAAGCCATGTTTCACTCTTAACGTGCCTTCTTCGTCTTCTAAAAATACAAACCAAGAAATGGTTATGCCTACGTATTGTGCTCTCCATTGCTTTTCTCAGTGATGTCTCTACTTTGCCTCTAGCCACCCTTATTTATAAACCGATGGTTTTGATATGAGCTTGCTCAAACACGATTATTTTATTTTTTGCACGGTATGTTATCTTTCTTGGTGGGCATGTGTGATCCGATTTTGTTTTGGGATGTCAGGATTTGTCTTCTGATCAATCCATATTATCTTCACACTGGTATAGTCCGTGTGATCTCTCTTGATAGTCTATTCATTTTTTCTCCTGGTCGTGGCCTAAATTAGTCACTTCTCTAGGTCCTTTGCCTGTATTTCCAACTTACCTTGTAGTGGCTACTATTTGTTGCAGTTTACTTATGTTTAGCGATTGTACCCATTAATACATTGGTACAACTCATATTATTATGAAATCACTTCTTTCCTGTAATTGTAGTTCACCAAATAATTACATGGAGGTTCGTGCTTATTGGATCTTCCAACTCACAATTATATTTGAATGGAAAATGCATTGCGTTCCTCTGTTTGATATTTCCACACCTGTAATAATATCAGCCCTTTGTTTTAATATACAAACTTTAATAGTCATATTACCTCGTCAATGGGTTACCATTCTATCAAACATGCAATCCCGCGCATTCATCCGATTATCTCTTAACATCCAAGTAGATTGGCTAAGCGCGACCGTCGGATCTGGTTGGGATTCACCACGATCGTTGGATCTGGTGGATCTATGCTCTTTTTATTGGACCTCAATTTCCTCTGATGGTCTCCGTTAAAGCGCAGCCGTAGGATTAAATAGGGGATAGGCGCAAACGTTCAATCTTGGTTAAAGACCATTTAGTCAATCGACCATTAGAACATTTTTCACCTTATTCAATTCAATCATCATCGTTGGATCTAGTGGGTAAGAGCACGATCGCCCAACTAAGACATAGTTACACTCATCTTAAAGGATGTTAGCTTCGACAAAGCGCTGTCATCGGATCTTACTTGGTATGAGCGTAGTCATTGGATCGATCAATGATGGATGCTCTTATCCTTTATGGGGCTCCGATTAGATAGATGGCCATTGGATTTTGGTAAATTGAACATGGTCATACGATTATCCCACATTGTTCCCTTTTCAACTAGTGTTGGATTTGACAATGTGCTATCGTTGGATCTCACTCGATTGTGCGTGACCGTCAGATCCCATTTTGTATTCATTCGACCCGTCACTCTTTAATAGCTTCGTGAGATCACAACCATTAGATTTGGGTGGGCTTAAGTGCATCCGTCGATTTCATTAGCTTTGATTCGTCTTTCGAATGAAGCGTCGTTGTTGGATCTTCCTGGTTCACACGCATCCGTTGATCTTCATTGATTATAAGATCTCTTTAATCTTTGAGCAACTCTTTCGAAGCGTGACTGTTAGATCAACCATATTTAGGCACCACCATTAGATTTATTTGAACGTAGGGGTTTTTGACTTTGACTCGGATGGGACCCTTTTTATCGGTCGATTATTTTGTGATACGTGTTGTCATTGGATTATCCCTTTTGAAGCACGTCCGTTGATATTTCTTATACATGCACATGTTTTAACCATAAGTGTGTATAATCACTTTAGACTTACCCTTGGTGATTCATGGCTAAGCGCTACCGTCGGATTGACTCTTGCTCAAGCATGATAGTCAGATCTTCTATAACCTGCGAGTTAGGTAATCGAAAAGTGCATGCTATTGATTTTTATAAATCTTGTTTAGGTGAAAGGGGATGATTTGTAATATGTTAGGACCCTCACTAAACATGATTAATCTGACTAATCAAATGTTGACTTGGTCTATCACCCGATTTACCTTTATTTATCTAAGCAAGCGCTACTGTCGAATCATCTTGTGAAAGAGTGCATCCGTTGGTCTCCTCCAATTTTGTGCATGATTTAAACATAATATTCATTATAATACCTTGGTTTACCTTGGCGATTTGTGGTAAACACGCAATCTGTTGGATCAAATTTTTGATCAAGCACAGCCGTAGGATCTTTCGTGACAGTCTTCAAACTTTATATCGAGGTGCTTTATTAAGTCGAGCACATCCATCCAATTTCTCCTTGATGAGATCTCCTGTAATCTGCACACTTGATAACTGAAAGGGGTGCATTATTTTATTTCAATAATCTTTGATTAATAAGAAAAGAGGTAATTAGTAACGTATTAAACCCTTGCTAATGCATGATTAATCCTAGATTTACCTTTATGTTACCTGATACTCTTACCTTTCCATCGTTTGGATCTTGACTCGGGCACGGCCGTCGGATCTCGATCAAGATTGACGCGGCTATTGATTTCTTTCAACCTATGGGGTTAGTTACCAAGGGGTACATGTTTTTAACCTTTGATTAAGCCAAAGAGGGGGATAATTATACAACGCATTAGACCCTCGCTAATCCCATTTAATAGTTTTAATTAATCTTTTGGATTTTACCCATTTTAATGAACCTTTTATGAGAGTGTGGTCATTCGATCAAGCCTTAATCAAGCGCTGCCATCAGATTTAACCGATTAGCTCGACATTTAACCAAAGGGGGTGCATACCCTTAAGCATTATAATTTGTTTTAGGACTTAGGGACTTTAGGCCATGTTGATTTCTTATTAGACCTCGAATTATCTCCCTTTGGTACTATTGGAGCCAAAATTGACTCAACATCTGAAAACCCCCAAATTTAAATTTTTGGTTTTCAATATGACTGACAGAAGATTTCTAGCCTCTGTTGCATTTTTCATCTTAAAAATCGATTTCCATATGTTTGAAAACTAAGCCGTTTTGGTTTTGATTCAACCTTATGGCCATTGTTTCATCATGTGAAAAGTGAGTAAGGCTAAATTTTTGAGCACCAGGTACCATGGCAAAATCATAAAAATACTTGACTTCAAAGTAAGGGTCATGCCAATCACAATAATCGGACCTAAGCCTAATGAATAAACTCTTAAGTCCAAAAGTATTAGAAAAAGATAAATCAAAGCCTAATGATAAAACACCATGGTCTAAAGTCCAAAAACCTAAGGTTAGAACAAAGGTATTAATTAAAATCCTCAAGGGCATGCACCCCATTGCGTTAAAAATCGAGCACCTTAAAACATATCTAAGGGTAGCGCTCCATAAAAGAAGATCCAATAGATGCACTTGCTTTGATTAGACAACTCTTTAAACTTTTGTGGTCAAAGGAATTAAAGTCTAAAGTTTTGAAAGAAAAATTAATCAAAACATTAAGGGTATACACCCCCTTTAATTAAGCAATGAGCTAATCATGTAAATCTGACGATAACGCTTAATCAAGATCTGATCTGACGACAATGCTCTCATGAAAGGTGCATTAAAAAAGGCTAAAGACCACAAGATTAATTAAAATGAATAAAATATTAGCAAGGGTCTAATGCATTGGATAATTATCCCCCTTTCATCTTAATCGAAGGTTAAAATCAAGTACCCCTTAGTAACTAACCCTGTAGGTTGAAAGAGATCAATGGCCGCGCCAATCCCGATCGAGATCCGATCGCTACATTCAAACCAAAATCCAAACGTTGAGTGGTAAGAGTATCGGGTAACATAAATTTGGGGTCATGATTAATCATGCATTAGAAAGGGTTTAATACATTATTGATTACCCCCCTTTCAGCTTAATCTGAGATTAATGGAATATGATGATGCACCCCTTTCGGTTATCAAGTGTGTAGATTACAGGAGATCTGAGGGCAGTGCCTCATCAAGGAGAAATCAGAAGAATACACTCAATTTGATAAACCCCATGGTCTAAAAAATGTAAAAACCTAAGTACGATGGTTGAGGAAGATCCAACGGTCGCGCTTGATCAAGGATTGATCCAACGGATGCACGTTTGCCACAAAACACCAAGGTAAACCAAGGTATTTTCATAAGGTAATGATTAAACCATGCATAGAATGGAAAGAAATCAACGAACGTGGTCTTTCATGAAACAATCAGATAGTAGCGCTTACTTCAAATAAACAAAGGTAAATCAGGCGGTAATAAAAGATCTGATACGTCAAGTTTAATCATGTTTAGTGAGGGCCCTAACACGTTACTAATCATCCCCCTTTCTCCCTAAACAAGATTAATAAAAATCAAAAGCGTACACCTTTCGATTACCTAATTCGTAGGTTACAAAATATCCGACGGTCGCGCTTGAGCAAAAAACAATCTGACGGTTGCGCTTAGTCACGAAACACCAAGGGTAAGTCTAAGAAGATTAATTGTGCTTCCACCAGGGATAATACAATGGTAGGGCATATCACAAAGTGGTCAACCCATGAAAGGGCCCTATCCAAGTCAAAATCAAATACACCCCACATACAAGTAAATCCAACGATTGCACTCAGGCATGATTGATCTAATGGTCGTGCTTCAAAAGAGTTACTCAAAGGTTAAAAGAGGGTTCATTAAATTAATAAAAAAAAGATCAACGGATGCGCTTGATCCTGCCAAAATCCAATGGATGATATTTCACAAAGCTATTAAAGGTGGACAAGTCAAATGAAGACAAAAATTCAATTCGACGATCGCGTGCAATCAGGAAAAGATCTAACGGTAGAGCTTTATATGAACAAGTACCCATTAAAGGAATACGATTACATCACAATCCGACGACAACACTTGGACAATCTAAATCTAAAGACCATGATCTAATCAGAGCCATACAAAGAACAAGAGCATACATCGTTGATCGATCCAACGGACGCACTTGTACCAAGAAAGACCTGATGGCAACGCTCCATCAAAGCTATCATCCTTTAAGAAGGGATTCGAATGGTCGCACATATCCTCGATTTAATCCAATAGCTACGCTTTAATCAAGACCATCAGAGGAGATCAAGGGGCGATAAAAAAAATCTAGATCTAACAGATCCAATGATCGTGGTGATTCTTGACCATATCCGATGGCCGCGCTTGGCAAATCTACCTGGATGTTAAGAACTGATCGAACGGAAGCACAAGGTTACATAATTAATCAAACGGTAACCCACCGATGAGATAATATGATTATTAAAAGCGTGTATTAAAACGAAGGTTAAGCAATGGTTTGATTATTCTTTCATAACTAGTATTCAACATAAGGATAAGGCCCAAACTTAATTTTAAATCAAATATTAATAAATGCAATAGGATGGAATCCTTGATCTAACGCTTATTATAAGATTGATTCATTAGTAAAATGCCAAGATATCCTCTATAATGTGCATATTTATTATTGGCACGTACCTTTGATATTACAGGGCTAACATTTTTATAGGTCTGAAAGTATTGAGCCAGGATACCCAATGCATTTCTGCATCCAAAGGTAATCACGAGTTGAAAAATCCTATAAGTCCGCATCCCAGTGAACGAATCATACGGTTAGATATCCCAAAAGAGGGTGGCCATTCTCTAAGGCACTCAAAACAAGGACCAATACAAAAAACCAGGTGATTACCAGTTTACGAGAACATACACTAAGCCAAGAAAAAAAGGGGGGCCCTACGAAGAAAAACAAAATCATTACAGTAAGGCAAAACACATAGTACCAATAAAAAGCCAATGGACACCATAGAATAAGGTAATGACCAAGGAAAGAAAGATTCGAATAGTCAAAACAAATCAAGCATACGGTATCGAGACGAGCCTAATACGGACTGATCCGAAAACAAATCCTAACGCTCAAGCCGAGGATCAAATTATGAGAACAATGGAGTATCATACGATAAAATAAAATAAACCTTTTTGAACGAGCTCATGCCCAGGTCCTCAACTTATAAAAGGGATAGTGAAGGGCAGCTAAAGAAATATCACATAGAAAAATGATAGAGTGCACAATGCATGAGTACAATCGAGAAGCAAGTTATGGCTTCAGCCTTTCATTCCATGCTTCGATGAAATATAGTTACATAGGGGACACTCCAAAGGAGTATAATTAGGGAAGCTACGTATATGTGCTTCCAGATCTTGTTTTACATTCCCTCCTTCCTCTTACTTATCACTACCCCCCTCTTTCTAGGCATTCTCTCTTGATCACCCCCGTCGTTCTCCCCACATAGCGCCATCTCACCACCATCCATTGTGCGAAGCCACCCCCCCTTCGCTCTCTCCTCCCTCATAACCACCATGTGACCAACGTCATCCCATCGTTCTGACCCTAGCACGCCAATTCTTCCCTTCACCATCACGTTGGGTCCGTCCTTCGTCATCTTGATCTGTGGTTGTCTAGTTGAATTTTTATTGCATATCCACCTGACTAGGGCAAGCATGAAATAGCAGAATATACCTAAGTATAGATGCATTGCATAACTAAGTAAAAGAAGAAAAACAAGTGTGCCGAATATATTTGGCACAAGAGCTCCCTTCAATCCAAGAGTAAATCATAACAAGAAATCCAGAGCTGAGCCAGTTGTACTAATTTGGAAATCAAATCAGATAGCAACAGGTGTAAGGCTAAGATTGTACCAAAAATAATAGATTCAAGAACTAGAGGCTACAAAAGGAAGCAGCTATGGTCAGATAGCATTTTTTTTAAGAGGTATATTTGAGTGCCCTGCTAGTTGTGTTGTTGTATCTACTTTTTGTGTCTATTTTCTTTGCCATCCCTTATTCTTCCATTTTATGTACAGGGTTTTAATAGGAAAGTGCTCAAGAAGCTGAGATTATTTCCTATCCTATTGACCCTGAGATTCAGAGACTCTACTATTTCCAGATTGGAACAAGGAGGAGGGTATGAGATACCTATTACATTATTTGAACATAGTTTCTTCATTGTATTGATACATTTCTTTAAGAAAAATAGAGTTAAAAGGCATTATACCCACTCTGCATGTAATTTACTAAAAAATCAATATAATTCTAGGTTTCATTCTTGTTAATTCCTTGTCTTAGTTCTATATGTTACTACGTAATGTATTATATTATTTGAATGTGATATGTATGTTTCTATCATTGGCCAACTATTACGTCTGTTATGATATTCAAGTGGACATGTTAGTGCCGATTCTTTCTCAATCTCTTTCTTTCTTTCTCATATTAAAAACATTGTTAAATTGCTATAACAACTCAATGAATCTAGGCACTAGTCTATATAAGACATAAGAATTGGTTATTTTATTTGCTTGATCATTATTAATGTATATAGTATAATTTTAATCTAGAGTGTGTAATAATCGTAAAGTCATAAGATTACCGCTAGGGTTTCCTTACCCATTATGTAGTTTCTCCTGTAGTAATAGTTGTTTGAAATTAGAATGAAGACGCAGGTTGACCAGAGCCTGTAATAGCTCCTTGGTTTCAAATGGTTTCTTGTAGCGTGACAATCGAATCCTATGGATGCAAGAAATGGTTCCAACAGTCTTTTGGCACCGTTTTCGGGGAGGACTTGATAAAAATATTTGATTATCTTCTTAATAGTTTTCTTTCAACGATTATATTTTAATCAACAGGTGACCAGTTATAATAAAAAACCTTCATTTTAATTTTTACATTTTTATGTTCTTTATTTTCTTTCTTGCCCGTGTTTTTCAATTACTTTTGAAGTGAGTTTATGAGTTTCTTGATTTTCTTGAATTACTCCAAGAAACATCCCCTGTGAGGCTGAGTGTTAAATATCAAGCAATCTTGATAAGCACATATGTTCTTTTTGTACTACCCGTGCTAGCGACTCTATCTGGACAAACCCAGAAAACAAAAATCAAGAAAGAAGGAGCAGAACATGTTGGCGCACACCAGGAGAAGCGATAAGGAGCTTTTTCCCGAATTTGAGAATCTAGAGGTATTTACCCATAATCAGAAAATCCCACTTCTTAAGAGTACCATGTATGAAAATAGATCTTATTTTAGTAGCAAAAAGTACGTAAAAAATAATAGAATTCAAGATACTGTTGTTGTTGATATTACTGTAGATGAAATTCTAAATGCTACGACAGAAAACACATTAGAGTCATCTCAGTCCCATAGTCCTGTAGATTTTAATATAGGATTAAATAATTTAGGCTATACCTAGGCATCCCAAACCCATATTCCTGTAAGTATTGCTGCTATGAATTTGAATCATCTATAAAGAACTAATATATATAGGCCTTTTGTGTTACCCATAAATTTAAATGCCTTGCCCAATAAAGCTCACAAGTACCTCCTAAAATTCTTAGGAAATAATGCAGTGAATAAAGAAGATCACATCAAGAGTTTTCTATATGTAATGGATAGTTTAAAGGTTGAACACGAAGATGTAGTCTTAAGACAATTTTTACAAAATTTAGAAAAAGATGCTAGAGAATGGTTCAATTCTCTTCCTAATGACGACATCCCAGACTTCACTAAAATGGAAGCTATTTTTCTAAATAAATATGGGGAAAGAAAAAATGAACAATCTCTGTTAACAGAATTGGCCACTATGAAAATAAAATAAAATGAGGTTGTTAGTGATTTCAATAGAAGATTCTCAAAAACCAGAAACAGAATCCTTGACAATCTTAGACCTAATGATATTCAATCTATTTTTTTTTACAAGAATGCTTTTCAATGAGAGTTTAACTATGAGATAAGGCAGGAACAAGCCACTACCATTGTCAGTTGTATGGAGAAAGTAATGGATATAAAAATAACATGTTTGATAGTGGTAAGATGAAGCCTTACTCCCGGGAAGTCAATCTGCCAGAAAGAAAGCCTAAAAGGGTAGCATTTGATATACAAAGAAGAACTGAAATTGATCCAATGGAGAATTTGACAAATCAAATGACTGAGATGTTCAATACCATGAATAACAGGTTAGCAAGAATTAAAAGAAATAATGGTAATAATGGTGAATCATCACAAACAGAGCGACCACATGTTGACAACCGTCCTCCCTTTAAGGAAAACTTCAATAGAAATTGGGGAAACAACAATGATTTTGAAGAAGGAAATAGGAGTAGGAATAATGAGAACAATAATTGGAAAAACAAAGACTCTGACAGAGATCAGAACAATGTTCCTAACCCAATACCATATGCTAACATATAAGAAGGATTCCCTTATTTTTGTACTACTTGTAATGCACCACACAATCTTGATGCATGTGGAATTTACATGTTGATTTAGAAGAGGATATAAGAATCAATGCTTGTTGGTCTGTAGAAGATGAATCCAGAGAAAGGTTATTTAAAGAGAATATGGATAAGTATAATTCAAATCATCATCCTCAAATCTTAGTAGTTGAAGGTACTAAAATCTTGCAAAAACCACATGAGTCAAGATATGACAAAATGAAGCAAGGGAAAATAATCCCCACTGCTTAAGAAGTTGAAGAATTAGAGGCTACCCATACTTTGAATTTAAGAAATAGAACTATCCCAGATAAGACAAAGAAAGCCTCTACAAGTGAAACAAGAAAACAAACTTTCACAAATAAGAATATCAGTAAAGAGAAAACTGATAGAATCCTTAAAAAGATTACTCCTAAAGTAATAGAATTAGAGGAAGAGATTCCCAAAGAAGAAAGTAACATACCACTGGATATAAGGAAGATAGAATTTTATGCTAGATTAAAACTCAGTAAACAAAATGTTAACATCACATTTGGAGAAATTATGAAAGTTCAACAATATAGAGAACAAGTCTACAGAGCACTTGGACTAGTGGAATGAAAAGAAGACCCAAACTGTCATGCTGCTAGACAAAACCAATGATGCAAGATCACCATCCTCTATCAGACCCTTCTATGTATCATTGAGGTATAATTCACATGAAGGGGAAATGTATGTGATTCATAATTGCATGTTAGACAATGGAGCCTCAAACAATATCATGCCCAAATTAATAGCTAATCAAATGGGATTATTCTACACAAGAGATTCCACCCTTGTTTTTGTAATGGATAGCAGACAAATTCCTTGTGTAGGGGTGATAATAGGATTGTTGGTTTTCTTGGACCAACACCTAAAAAAGGGCATAGTCATGGATGTTGCAGTAGTTGATGTTGACCCATTCTTCCTTTTATTACTCAGTAGACATTGGGCAAAACAATTAGGAGGTTCAATCCAATTGGACTGGTCCTATGCCACAATACTAATAACGGATAATGAGAACATAATATTATGAAGGGAACCATTTAAAAAGCATTCTGTAGAATTAATTCAAATAGATGAAACCATGATAAAATTATTAAGCTCTGTGGAAGAAAAAGGATTGGGAGTTTACTCCATATGGCACAACCCTTTCCTGGTGGAAGTACCAAAAGCAAAGAATATGGATCCAAAAGTTATGAAAATGGTAGATATTGAATCAGATAGAGTATTAACCCAATAAATATGGACCATGTCTTTTTATGGAGCTAAATTCCAATCTAGAGTAGGTGTAGGTGTTAATTTGATTGATATAAAAGGAAATTATCTTGGCATCTCTTAAAGACTAGAATTTCCTTACACAAACAATGTAGTTGAGTATGAAGCTTTATTTCTAGGGTTAAGGAAAGCAAAAGAATTAGGTATTAGCTACTTATTTGTAACAGGGGATGCAAAACTTATTATACAACAAATCAAAGGTAAATATCAAACCAAGAATCCTAGGCTTAAGCAATATAAAAATGCAGTATTGGAAGAAATTGAAAAATTCTTAGCTTTCAATATCTCATTTATTCCAAGAGAAAAAAATCATGTTGCGGATCTCTTAGCTGTGAACACCTCAGGCCTAGATCACTTAGAGATAACTATAGACTATATGGATAGATTTCCAACTATTTCAGTCTATAAGCCTTCTGTGCCAGATAACATAGTTTACCTACAGGTCTTTCAAGATGATATAGATATTAAATATTTTATGACTCTGCAAAACCAATATGCATATATAATATGTGATGAAAAGGATGAGGAAAAGCTAAAAGAACAAATAGGAGAACCAGTAGAAGTAATTCAATTGAAAATAATTAAGATACCTAAAGGACTAGTTTCTCTGGAAAGTCTATTTGATGATTTTGGCAAAGCTTACAAGCCTTTAAGAAAAGAAGTAATATTTGAAGACATTAACATTGGTACAATGAAAGATCCCAAAATAGTAAAGATAGACAAGGCCTTACCTGCAAAAGAAAATGCTGGATACATTAGTTTCTTAAAGAAGACTAAAGAACATTTTTCTTGGACTTATGAAGACCTTAAAACCTTCAAAAAAGATGTGATGACACACATAATACCCCTGAAGGAATATTCCAAGCCATTTAGACAGAAACAAAGGAAGTACAATCCCACCCTGCACCCAATAATGTAAAAGGAAGTTCAAAAATTACTAGATTCTAAAATAATCAGAAAGGTAAGATTTTCTTCTTGGATATCTAATTTAGTGTCAATCAGAAAAAAGAATGGTAATATCAGACTCTGTGTAGACTTCAAAAAATTAAATAAGAATTCATTGAAAGACAATTACCCATTGCCCAATATGGAACAACTATTGCAAGCAATAGTTGGTTCAAATAGATTATCCTTGTTAGATGGATTTTCTAGCTACAATCAAATTTAGATTAATCTAGAAGACAGACATAAACCACATTCACTACACCTTGGGGCACATTTGAATATTTACGAATGCCTTTACGACTGATGAATGCAGGTGCTAATTTTTAGAGGGTAATAGCTTTTATCTTCAAAGGATTGATGTTAAAAATAGTAGTTGTCTACCTGGATGATATCACAATCTCTAAAAATCTAGATGATCCTTTAGAACACTTGGCTACAGTTTTCGCACGATGCAAAGAATTTAGAATTTCTCTAAATCCAAAGAAGTGCATATTCTGGACTACACAAGGAAAGTTGTTAGGTCATATAGTTTCAGAAAAAAGAATAAACATTGATCCAAAAATAATTGAAGCTATTTCCAAAATTCTCCCTCCCGTAAATTTAAAAGGTGTTAGGTCATTCTTTGGCAAAATAAATTTTATCAGAAGATTTGTTTCAAATTTTGCAGAGATGACCAAACCCATAAATGATATGGTTAATAAAACTGGAGAAATAAAATGGACATCAAAAAATATGGAAGCATTCAATAAAATAAAAGAAGCTATTTTTGTTACTCCAGCCCTAAGCTGCCCTGACTATTCTAAAGGTTTTAACATTTATTCATATGCATCTGAACATTCAATTGCTACATTTCTTTCACAAAAAGATGATGAAAATAATAAAAGGCCAATAGCCTTCATGAGTTCAGGTTTGAAAGGAGCACACCTTAAATACACCTTATTGGAAAAATATGCTTATGCAGTTATTCAATCTCTAGAACATTTCAAAGGTATATTTGGTTCAAACAAAGTTTACTATTGCATCTCTTTCATAACAATAAAAAATGTTTTTACCCAATCTGAGCCATTAGGAAGGCCAACAAGATGGATGGTGAAACTTTTGCAATATGATACTGAGTTCAAAATAGTCAAAATTGTAAAAGGACAAAGCTTAGCCAAATATCTGGCATATAAAGGAGAGGACTCTAACAATGTCATCATAGTAGATGAAATGTATGATAACAGAAGAATCAATAATCAAGAATGTAAATGGTATTATGAAATTCTAGCATATTTACAAACTCTATCTTATCAACAAATAGAATGAGATCAATGAAACTTCAAGCTCAAAAATATTATGTGCAGGATGGTGTGATCTATTGGAAGCACCCAGATGGGGTGTTATTAGTTTGTTTATATGAAAATGGATTCCTAGAAATAATTAATGAATTTCATAATGGTTTATGTAGAGGACATTTTGCCCCAAAAGCCACAGCTAATAAAATAATGAGAGCAGGATATTATTGGCCTTCCATTTTTAAAGATGTGTATAAATATGTTAGGAACTGTCATAACTGCTTGGTTTTTGTAAGAAAGAAACAACTAGCAGCCATGCCTCTTAAGCCAGTAATCATTGAGGTACCCTTTGCCCAATGGGACATTGACCTAAATCTGGCCAGCACAAATGGATCATAACTACAACATATTGCTTTACAAAGTGGGTAGAAGTTGCACCTCTAAGGACATCCACAACTGCCACCATCATCAAATTCTTGGAAGAAAACATTCTAACCAGGTTTGGAGTTCCTCAAAAACTAGTAACAGATAATGCACAGTATTTTGTTTCATAAGAAATGGTAGAATTTTGTGCTGAATATGGAATTGCACTATCCCATTCTACTAATTATTACCCCCAAGGAAATGCTCTTGTTGAGTCATCAAATAAAAATATAATAACTAGAATGAAAATATCATTGGGTAAGAACAAAAGAGGATGGGACAGTGAACTCAAATTTGCTCTATGGGCTGATAAAAGAAACATAGGAAGGACCCCCTATGATATGGTATATGGAGAGAAAGCCTTATTACCCTCAAGAATAGAAAAATTGGCACTTTCCCTCTTGTTGCAAGACCATGAAGACCCTAGTCCTTTACAAAGAAGGCTAGACCGCATTGTCATGTTAGAAGAGCAAAGAAGAGATACCATTAATAGAATGATGGAACCAACCCAAAAAACCATGAAATTGTTTAATAAGAAAGCCAAGGGTACTCCTTTTTCTCAAGGAGATATAGTCATCTATTGGGATCCTAAAAATGATAAGTATGGTGAAAAAGAAAATTTGAATTAAAATGGATTGGTCCATACCATATAGCCCATGTTATAGGGTAGAATACTTACAAGTTGCAAAATTTGTAGGGAGAACTAATGGTCAACACCTCAAGATGTACAATCCATGTTGAAGGTGAATAAAAAAAAAAAGTGGAAAAACACAAAAAACCCAAAAACAGAGTGATGTATTTTGTTATTTTGTATACTAAATAAGTTTTTCTTTTGTTGTTAACATAATTGTGAGTTTGTTGTACACATGGTATTCTATGTTTGATGAGTATACATTATTATTGATTCCTCCAAAAAAAAAAAAAAAAGAGATTTATTTTAGACTCTGATGAGGGCTACAATTTCTTAAAAAAAATATGAGTGTTTATGCAATAGTTATTTAATATGAGATAAAATAGGATGAAAACAGAGCTGATTGAAACATCATGTCAAAGCCTCACATTACAAATGATACTTAAGGTGGCTTCAAAGGTCCAAAGAACCGAGTTATCTTTGAGAGGGTGGTTAAGTTAAAAATTATTACACTTATCCTTATAGATAGAAACTAATCCTCAACTCGCATACTCGTTGCACAATTTGCTTATATCAAATACTTCTCAAACGAAAAAGAAAAATTACAATAAAGTAAAATTGAGTCACTGCCTGAGATATCTTGGAAAACCTCTATCGGGGCTATAGACGCTTGACTGGCAGTAGGGTAAAATGGGATGGGATTAGAAGCAACTCCACCGAAGCTATAGACGCTTGACTAGCAGTGGAGCCCTACAAAATGGTGAAAATTTTTAAGAGTGAAATCACATATTAGGCTTAACTGTTTTGCTTAGATATGACAAAGTTCTGAAAGACTTAGAAATCAAAATGAATGCACAAACACACACATGGGTCAAAGCATGATGAAAGCAAATGGCTTTGACAAATTTTGTGTAATCATATCCTATGACTTAGCTAAAACAAGCATTACAATATATCTAAAAAACTCATCTGTTTCTAAAATTCTAAACCTAGTTTCCAAAGTTAATAAAAGAGAATTACAGTTTTTCAATACTCTATTACTTTCATGTCCTGTTGTTTGTACAGTTTTTTAGTTTAAAAATTATTATGTTTTGTTTTTCAAGCTTTGCTTAAGTTGTCAAAATGATTTGAATTTTTTTCCAAAATTGCAATAAAACCAAGAGATTCTATAATTCTCAAGTACCTCATATTTTCAGCACATTATCCCACTCAGAGCCTGTATTGGAGCCAAAATTGGCTCAACATCTGAAAACCACCAAATTTAATTTTTTGGTTATCAATATGATTGATAGAAGATTGCTAGCCTCTGTTGCATTTTTTATTTAAAAATTTGATTTCCATATTTTTGAAAGTTTGAATTCTACCTAAGCCTTTTTGGTTTTGACTCAACCTTATGGCCATTGTTTCATCATGTGAAAAGTGATTAAGGCTAAATTTTTTAGCACCCGGTACCATGGCAAAATCATAAAAATACTTGACTTCAAAGTAAGGGTCATGGCAATCACAATAATCAGACATAAGCCTAATGAATAAACTTTTAAGTCCTAAAGTATTAGAAATAGATAAATCAAGGCCCTAACACGTTACTAATAATCCCCCTTTCTCCCTAAACATTATTAATAAAAATCAAAAGCGTATACCTTTCCATTACCTAACTCGCAGGTTACAAAAGATCTAACAATCGCGCTTGAGCATAAAACAATCCGACGGTTGCGCTTAGTCATGAAACACCAAGGGTAAGTCTAAGAATATTAACCGTGCTCATGATTAAAGCTAGTGCAGGTTTAAGGAATATCAACGGATGCACTTCGACCAGGGATAATCCAACGACAACGCATATCACAAAGCGATCAACCCATGAAAGGGCCATATCCAAGTCAAAATCAAATACACCCTACATACAAGTAAATCCAACGGTTGCGCTCAGGCATGATTGATCTAATGACCGCACTTCAAAAGAGTTACTCGAAGGTTAAAAGAGGGTTCATTAAAGTAATAATCAACAAATATCGATGGATGCGCTTGATATCGCCAAAATCCAACGGATGATATTTCACAAAGCTATTAAAGGTGGTTGAATGAAGATAAAAAGTCAACCCGATGATCGCATGCAATCGGGAAAAGATCTAACGGTAGCGCTTTATCTGAACAAGTGCCCATTAAAGGAATACGATTACATCACAATTCGATGGTAGCACTTGGCCAATCTAAATCTAATGACCATGATCTAATCAAAGCCATACAAAGAACAAGAGCATCCATTGTTGATCGATCCAATGACCATGCTTGTACCAAGAAAAATTTGACGGTAGTGCTCCGTCGAAGCTATCATCCTTTAATAAGGGGATTGAACGGTCATACCTATCCCTGATTTAATCTAACGGCTGCACTTTAATCGAGACCATCAGAGGAGATCAAGGGTCGATAAAAAAAATCTAGATCTAACAGATCCGATGATCGTGGTGAATCCTGACCATATCTGACGGTTGTGCTTGGCCAATCTACTTGGACATTAAGAACTGATCGAACGGAAGCATAGGGTTACATAATTAATCGAATGGTAACCCACATATGAGGTAATATGATTATTAAAAGCGTGTATTAAAACTAAGGTTAAGCAATGGTTTGATTATTCTTTCATAACTAGTATTCAACATAAGGATAAGGCCCAAACTTAATTTTAAATCAAAGATTAATAAATGTAATAGGATGGAAGCCTTGATCTAACACTTATTATAAGATTGATTAATTAGTAAAATGCCAAGATATCCTTTATACTATGCACGATCATTATTGGCACGTACCTTTGATATTGCAGGGCTAACATTTTTATAGGTCTGAAAGTATCGAGCCAGGATGCCCAATGCATATCTGCGTCCAGAGGTAATCACGAGTTGAAAAATCCTATAAGTCTGCATCCTAGTGAACGAATCATACGGTCAGATATCCCAAAAGAGGGTGGCTATTCCCTAAGGCACCTGAAACAAGGACCAATACAAAAATCCAGGCGATTACTAGTTTACGAGAACATACACTAAGCCAAGAAAAAAAGGGGGGCCCTACGAAGAATAACAAAATCATTGTAGTAAGGCAAAATGCATAGTACCAATAAAAATCCAATGGACACCATAGAATCAGGTAATGACCAGGGAAAGAAAGGTTCAAACAGTCAAAACAAATCTAGCATACGGTACCAAGACGAGCCTAATACGGACTGATCCAAAAATAAATCCTGATGCTTAAGCCGAGGATCAGATTATGAAGACAATTGTGTATCATACGATAAAATAAAATAAATCTTTTTGAATGAGCTCATGCCCAGGTCCTCAACTTATAAAAGGGATAGTGAAGGGCATTTAAAGAAGCATCATAGAGAAAAATGATAGAGTGCACAATGCATGAGTACATTCGTTTCATGCTCTACAACTTCAGAAGACGAAGAAAGCGTGCAAAGAAGCAAGTTATGTCTTTGGCATTTCACTCCGTGCTTCGACGGAATATAGTTACATAGGGGACACTCCGACGGAGTATAGTTAGGGAAGCTACGTATATGTTCTTCCAGATCTTGTTTTCCATTCCCTCCTTCCTCCTACTTATCACTACCTCCCTATTTCTAGGTATTCTCTCTTGACCACCCCTGTCGTTCTCCCCACATAGCGCCATCTCACCACCATCCATTGTGCGAAGCCACCCCCTTCACTCTCTCCTCCCTCGTAACCACCATGTAACCAACGTCATCCCATCCTTCCGACCCTAGCACACCACTTCTTCCCTTCACCATCACATTGGGTCCATCCTTTGTCATCTTGATCTATGGCTGCCTGGTCGAATTTCCATTGCATATCCACTTGACCAGAGCAAGCAGGAAGTAGCAGAATATACCTAAGTATAGATGCATTGCATAACTAAGCAAAAGAAGAAAAACAAGTGTGTCGAATCCATCTAGCACAAGAGCTCCCTTCAATATAAGAGTAAATCATAACAAGAAATCCAGAGTCGAGCCAGCTGTACTAATTTGGAAATTAAATCAGATAGCGATAGGTGTAAGGCCAAGATTGTACCAAAAATAATAGATTAAAGAACCAAAGGCTACAAAAGAAAGCAGCTGCGATCAAAATTTGCATCAAGCATTAGATAACATTTTTGCTAACAGGTATACTTAAGTGCCCTGCTAGTTGTGTTGTTGTATCTCCTTTTTGTCTCTATTTTCTTTGCAATCCCTTATTCTCCACTTTGTTGTGCAGGATTTTGATAGAAAAGTGCTCAAGAGGATTTTGATAGAAAAGTGCTCAAGAAGCTGAGATTATTTCCTGTCCTATTGAGCTTGAGATTCAGAGACTCTGTTGTTGCCAAATTGGAACAAGGAGGGTAGGAGAGACCTGTTACATTATTTGAACAAAGTTTCTTCATTGTATTGATACATTTCTTTAAGAAAAACAAAGTTAAAAGGCATTTGCTTACTCTGCATGTAATTTACTAGAAAATCAATACAATTCTGGGTTTCATTCATGTTAATTCCTTGTCTTAGTTATGTGTGTTACTGCGTAATGTATTACATTATTTGAATGTGTTACGTACATTTCTGTTATGATATTCAAATGGACATGATAGTGTTGATTCTTTCTTAATCTCTTTCTTTCTTTCTCATTTTAAAAACATTGTTAAATTACTATAACAACCCAATGAATCTAGGAACCGGTCTACATAAGGCATAAGAAATGGTTATTTTATTTTCTTGATCATTATTAATGCATATATTATAATTCTAATCTAGAGTGTGTAATAATCATAAAGTCATAAGATTACCACTAGGGTTTCCTTACCCATTATGTAGTTTCTCCTATAGCAATAGTTGTTTTAAATCAGAATGAAGAGGCAGGTTGACCAAAGCCTGTAATAGCTCGTTGGTTTCAAACAGTTTCTTGTAGCATGACAATCGAATCCTATGGATGCAAGAAATGGTTTCAATAGGTACCTTAGGACTTAGGGGTTTACTCATTAGGCTTAGGTGCAATTATTATGATAATTTGATTCACGGGTCATGATCCTCACTTTAAAGTCGAGCATTTTTATGATTTAACCATGGTATTAAATGCTTACATAATTTGACCTTAATGATTTTTCAAATGATAAAACAACGATCATAATATCAATTCAAAGAAAAAATAGCTTATGGTCCATTTCAAAAAAAATTAAACACATGGAAGTCAACTTCTTAGATAAAAAATGCAATATTGAAACCAAAAATTTAAATTGGGTGTTTCAGATGTTGAGTCAATTTTGGCTCCAACAGGCCTATCTTCTAGAGGGTATAACTTTTGATCCAACCACTAGATCAACTTGAAATTTTATGTGGATCTAGATAAAGAGGAGTAAAATGCATGGGCTAAACAACCTTCGTGGCTAGGGTGGATTTTTAGTCTTTTATCAGGCCCTAATTCCTTCATCTAGTGCTCCAAAAATGAATTTTGTGTTTTTTTAGAAATTTGAAAAAAAAAAAAGAATTTTTGAAATTTAAAACTTTTTAGACATGAGTACATGTTGATATTTTTTAGAAGGCTTAATATGGGTGATCCAATAATGTGTATTAATTTTGAGGTCCATCCAAGTTTTTTTGGCAACTTACTAAAAATAGGGTTGCTTTTGGATGAAAATGGCAAATTGTCCAAAACAACAATTTCTTATCTTTAGGGCTTTAAGATGTAGGGTTTTGTTTTAGGGATTCTCACATTGTAAAGGGGGAGGGAACCTAAATCCTAAACCTAAAAAAAAACCTCAAAACCCTAAACCCTAAAAACAATGAAGGCGATGGAGATAGTGGCTGTTATGGATCATTTCCAATTATGGGTATCATCAAGGTAGTTATAGTTTTTGTAATTATGGACCAAGTGATCAAGATATTTAAGAGAGTTGTTGCAATAGGAAACATCATCAATTTTTTTGCACAGTAATTTTGCAAGAGGTATACCAGTGTGCCCATCCTTATTGATTGTATTTTCCTTTGTGTGTCTTGTCTAGTCACCCATTTTTCTTTTTCATTATTGTGCAAATTTTACTAAGGAGGTGCCCAGTTTACTAAGATCATTTCTAGTAGTCGAGGTTGGAAGCTAGGAGGCTCTATTACATCATTTGAATGGAGAATTTGTTTGTAATAGTTCAGTGAGATATGGTTATTCTGATCAGACTCCCACTGTAATAATCTATTATTTAATAAAAAAATGATGGAAGGAGGCAGAGCAGCAGGGCTAGAAGATAGCGGCTTAGGGCAGCGAAGCAAGGAAGGTAAGGATTCTGAGGAGGGTGAGGACGTTGAGGATTCTTAGGCACGGGATACTGTTGATAAGCGACAGGATTCAGACCCTCCTGACAAAGACCCGGACAAAGGGACCCAACAGGTATCAAAAGCCCCTTTTACAGGTTTGTCCTTTGCTCAAATTTTCAAAGGTAAGGAGAGCGGGTTTGTCAAAACTCTCCCACCCCTTTTCCCTGATAAGAACAAGCTGAGGGTTCCTGCTACGACTATGGAAGATTTTTTGTCCGTCGAAACCTTTTCCCTAGTGGGTAAATTTCTAGGCAGAAGACCCAACATAAAATCCATAAGGGCTTGGGCCTTCTCCAAATGGCACCTGGATGGCAGTATGGAGATTGTTACGATGACAAGGGGTTTCTTCATGATCCAACTCCATAACATGGAAGACGCTAGCCGCATCCTCACAGGAGGGCCTTGGTTCCTGGGCAGAAGAAGCCTTTTCCTTAGGCCTTGGGGACAGGATTTTGACCCTGAGACCCAAAGCATTAACACAACACCCATCTGGGTGGGCATTAAAAAATTGACTTAATTAATCTTCGAACACCTTGGAAGAGCATCGCCGTTAGATCTGGGTGAGATCAACCGCTGTTGTCGGATCAACTGGTAATACGCGCTTCATATCCCAAGGGGGGAAACATTAATATGTGTTTAGACCCTTGTTAATCGTAATTAGTACAATATTTAACTCTTAATCACCCAATAACTTTAGCTTTATTATCTTTCAGTCACCTTGAGAAAGCACTATCGTTGGATTTGGGTGGAGATGAGCGCAGCCGTTAGATCTTGCTTTGAATTTAGTTCCACCGATGATTGATTTATTAATCTCTGACCTCTTCAAAAAAGCGCTACCATTAGATTTGATGAGGATCAGTGCCACCGTTAGATTTGATTAAGATAGAGGATAGTTAACCTCAACTCAGATGATAGCTTTAATGATCGATCGATCCACTACGATTGCTATCATCAGATCAACTGATGATTGACGTAGTCGTTAATATCCCTTAACCTGCAAGATCATTAAACATGGGGCGCATGCCTTTATGATTTAAAACCTTATGATGAAATCATTGATTTACCAAAGGGGGGAAATATTAGCAATGTGTTAAGACCCTCGTTTAATCCTGCTTACCGTTGTTTTAATTAAATCTTAATTATCAAGCGCTCAAGGCCTTATGATATAATATTATTTAGGCCTTAGTAATATTTTAAAAGTGGTGATTAATAAAGGGGGAATGATTAACCATGTGCTTAGAACCCTCACTAATCATGATTAGCTTGGCTTTAATCATGCTTTGACTTTACTTTATCGATGAAACCTTGACTTTAGTATGCTTGATCACTTCGAAAAAGCGTTGCCTTTAGATCTAATTTGGAGTGTGTGCTGCCATCGAATCTCACAAAGATGCAAGCCTTTTTATCCACCGCTTAAAGTGGATGCTTTATTTGTTGGTCAACTTCCTATGTGCGCGGTCGTTGGATCAACTCAGGATTGGGCGCGGTCGTTGATCTCGTTAGATCTGCACAAACTTTAAACAATGGGCATTCAAATAATCTTTGATTAAACGAAAGGGGATAGATTAGTAATGTATTAAGACCCTCGTTAGTCATGATTATCGAAGATTAAAGTGGTTTAACTAAAATTAATATTTGGGCACTTCAACCCTCCAATTTTAAAGCTCTAACACTTTGAGTTAAGCGTGACCATCAGATCTCATCGAGATTAAGCGCAATCGCTTAGATCTAGGAAGGTGCATGCTTTTTAATTATCAGATTTTAATGATGCAGCTTAGCTTTAATCCCAATTTTAATCACTTGATTATTTTATTTTACCTTAGATTATTCTTTAATAACACATGTAGTTAACTGTGATCATCTTCGAAAAGTGTGCATCCATTGAAATGGAATAAGAACGAGTGCTACTCTTAGATCTATTGAAGTCGCTCAATGTTTAACCAAATGGGTGCATGACCTTGATTTATTTATGTTTGAATTTAAAACTTGGTAAACTTGGAGAGCGTGCATCCATCGAATTAGCTATGGATCAAGCACAACCGTCTAGATCTATCAACCTGCTCGATATTTAACCAAAGGAGGCGCATGACCCTTACTTGGTTTTAATGAATTAAATCATCTTAGACCTTAGGTTATACAATTTTGACTATGGGTCTCTTTGACTTAACCTTCGGGTTGCTTATATGAGCGCATCCGTCCAGATCTCGGGGGATGAAGCGCTACCATCCAAATATTTGGATTTGCATGACTTTTACCATAAGCGGGGGGGGGCACATACCCTCTTTTTCCCACGTGATTTAATTTGAACCTTAGGTTTATTTTATTTCCATTTAGGCTAGAATGTTTTGATCAATCTTATTAGAGACCTAAGGACTTACGGAATTACCTTTAGTGGAGATTTCCTTTTTTTTCGAATTTTACTACCCCTTTTAATAATCGGACGATTTCAACGGTCAAGGGGGATCTCTTTAGTGAATATTTGATTACATTGAATTTAATAAGCTCTTTGATTATCGAAGAAGGTTAACGGTTATAAAAAGGCAATTTATCAATGTTAAGGCCACGACTTTAGACTTGATTAATATGAACGCTTTTATAGCTATTTTTAATAATAAACACCAATTCTTCAGAAGTGAATGCAATAGAGACCAACAATTGTTGAATTTATTGAAGTCAAAAAGTTTAAAATTAGGGGTATCTAATGTTGAGTCAAATTTGGCTCCAACAAGGTCATCATAGCTTCGATCTCTCACTATGATAGACAAGGTAGGCTTCTTTCTGCGGTGGTTAGGTGAATTGCTAATTTGTGAGGGAGGAGAAAGCATTGAATAGCAAGACTCAACCTATACGAAAAATCCCAAGCTTTATTCATGAGATATTCCATCGTAGCATAGAAAAGGAGTTGGAAAATTGATTATAGATAGAGAGCACTAACCCAAGTGTAGTGTTATCACAAAGGCCTACTCACCCTTCCATATTCCAAAGGTAAAGTGAAGCCCCAAAATCTATTGCCCTTTTAAAATAAAGAGAGGTAAGAGCTGTTTTATTTAATAACCCCCAAAATTTTGATAATTGGTTGAATCGATAAAGGTCTTTTAAGGTTAATAAGAGTAATGTTCACAATCCACCAACCAAAGTCATGTCTTTAAGAGTCCATTCCCTTAGTCCTATAGTCCCCATGGCATCATCCCTTGGTCCTATAGTTCACATGGCTTAATAAGTGAATGGAATTATAGTTTAGGGAGAAGGAATAAGATATAATACTAGAACCTACCTCTTTTCTCTATTAAGAGCTTGAGTTGTAGAATATACAAAATCTTAGACCGGCCCACCTCTTTATTTTAAAAGGGTCGCTATTATTCCCAGGGAATAAGGCTATGTAGCTCACTACTTCTTGGAAATGGGAAAATCAGATTGAAGATAAGCAAAAAAATTAAAGAGCCTCCATAAAAAAAACCTTACCTTTAGAAGGAGAGAGTAGGAATTCCATCAACCAAATTATTAGTAAGTAGTTATTCGTCTAGACCACCAAATTTTTAGAGAGCTTATGTTTCAAAGAAAGATTTCATCATAGGCTTTTATCTTTAGTAGGTCAAGCCTTTTAAAATATAAGAGAGAGGAGAGGTTACTTTCAAATTTGTAATGTCCAATGCTTTGATTTCTAAGGAATGGAGAAACTATGATGTAAGTAAGAGATTTATTGGCTTCCTTCCAAAGCTTTAAATAGGGATAGATAGTAAACCACCCTCCCCCTAGCTTTTAAAGGTGAAGGCTAGGCTTAAATAATAGCTCAAATCACTCAATACTACCACTTGCTTATGGGTGTGAGGGCTAAACCTTGCATAAGGATAGAGAGCAATAGAATCAAATAGAAATTGAAGGAGAATTGACCTTTTACGATTGACAAGGGGCTTAAAATAGATCTACTAAGATATCAAACCAAAACCTAATTGAGCTATGTCTAGGGCACCTTTGAATGAATTGCCTAATAATTTGCCTTTTCATCTAAGGTCACCATATAGCATTTCACTTAGGTTGGGTTTTTTATTTATCCCATATTTATAATACCCCATGTAGTGTGGGGATAAGCTACTTTTTGAAGGAATTTATCCAGCTCTCCATTTTAAATATCTCTTACCCAAAAAATATGAGTGAGGTGGACCTATTTAAAAGGGTGGAACTGTAGATTGGATAATGAGAGTACTTAATTTGATCTTTAGAGAGTGGGCTAGGATTTTAAATAAATGGGTCACTAGATAGAAGAATATTTTCTCAAGACTTGGCTTGGTGACTTAACTCCTCTCTATTTTAAAAGTAACACCAAATCATTTGGATAAGGAGAGGGAGGGGCCCAAGTGTAGCTAATTAGCCTACCTTTGGGTAATAAGAATTAAGAAGTCAATAATCCATTTGACTTGTTAGGGGTGAACCTTTTAAAAGAGGGGGTGCTTTAATACAAATGACCAATGAATAACAAATTTCAAATGGACTAGCTCCAAATGCTTTCCAACTAACTAGCTAGCTTTTAGGGCTTTAATTTAAGAGGTCACTCACCCCTTTTAATAGATAGGAAAGCATTCGTTCATGAGAGAACACTACATTCCTCTATTGAAAGGGAAATAATAGCTTCTTTTTATATCTTAAGGCTTGGCAGTGAACTAACCCCTTTAAAATGGAGGGCAGCCCAGTCTTATTACAGAGTAGAGATAAGTTAACCACTCAATTATCCTATCACGTATATAATAGAGATGCCTAATCTTCTTTTGGATGAACCTTTGAACTTTAAGCTTATTTATTTCATTCAATAATCTTTGGTAGGGAATCAAAAATCAGTTTGTTCATAGTTCAATATTTGATCTTCATCCATCCTCACACCTTTAGGTTTCATTCCTTTTAGAAGGCGTAAGGCCCCCTTCCCTATAATAATAGAGAAAGAGGGTACGTATTTAATTTTAAAAGGTCTCCTTTTATGTAAGCTTCACTACCTCTCACCTCACTCCACCTCACTAAGAAAGAAGGCAAGTTGATTGAGAAGCAACTACCCCACTTGCTAATGATAGAAGACTCGACTGGGCGCATTTGATTTTTTCTCTTTATTCGAGGGCTTTTAAAAATAGAGAGTGAGACTCAACCCAAACAAATATTATTGATCCTTTTAAAGGTTTCATTGTAGGGTGTGTTTTTCACCCCTACTAGGACATGGTAGAATCAAGCATCCTCTAACACCGTTAATAACAACAACAAATTATATTTATAGCAGGCAATCAACTTTGATAGCAAGAGAGATAGTAACTAGTCCATGCATGAAGAGCTAACAATGCTCTTTTAATTTAATTGGTCAAAAAAATAAAGGGCCTCTCTATAAATTTTATTGAACTTCTTTGTTTGTCATTCCCATGGATATGAGATATTTAATGGGATAGTCAATTCAAGGAACTCCAAGCACCAATGAAAAGTTCACTATAGAACCATTGGATCGACATCTTAAGATATAAAAGTACTCACTTGAAGTTTTAAAGAGGAAATAAGCTTTTAAAAATGGGGGGGAGGTACTCGACCGCTCGACCAGATCCCTTTGAAATCAACCTTAAGCACTTGAACCATGGATTAGGAGAGCATCAACTTCTCTTCTTTGTATAGAGTGACAACGCTTCCATTCCAAGCTCTTGTGAATGGTTGGTTTTCACCTCTACTATTTTTTTGGCAGATATTTAAAGCCAACTAAACCTTTTCAGATCGATATCCTAAACCTCCCCTCCCTTAAGAGTGCATAAAGTAATGGGAAGGTAGTGAAGGCTAGGAAAGTGTCTAATGGAGGGGGAGATAGACCTTAATTAGAAGCTTTTTAATGAGCATTCTAGAATTCAAAGCTTTCCTTCCTAAGTCCTCTTTGTATAAAAAATACTCAAATTAAAAGCTTTGTAAATTAATTAAGGAGAGGATTTTAATGCTTCCCACTAACTCCAAGATTTTACTTACTTCAAAAATAGTACATTACTTTTAAAAGCACTAAAAAGGGTATTTGGTTGTGTTGAGCATCCCATTCATTGAGAGGGTGAGGAATAAGTCAACCCTGGTAGTTTTTGAGATATAAAATAGATTCCCCTCATGTTTAAAAAGGCTTATATATATAGGAGAGAGAGAGAACATCATAAAATCACTTTTGTATTGACATTAGGATTATCTTAGTGTAGTATATTCTTGAATGCACTACTACAATTTTTGCTTGGATTAGGATAGTTTCAACTTTGATTGCATAATTATTGTTTTTTTGTCTTGATTTAATCATTTTCGTATGTATTGTATTAATTCATATAATCGCATGAGATATTCAATTTTCACACAAACATAAACTCGTCTAACACTCCTATAGGCTCTCCAAGATGCATATGAGATAGTCTATTATCACATGCTTTTTCCCAAGTTTGACCACTACCTAAAACACAAACTCTTATAATGTGATTAATGAGCCACTTGCTAACTTATTTATGTATGATTGGCTTGTTGATCAAGTAAAGGAGGGCTTAATGATAAATGTAAAATGCATATAGACTTAAAATATAGTGTGAAAACATCAATACCATGTAAACCATCCCAACACCTTGCATTTTGTCATGCAGTAATTTTCTTTTATGTTCGACAATAACAAACTTGCATTTTAGGTGGATTGATCCAACCTGCCTCATGTGCCAACCTACACCCAATTGCAAAATTTGATACATCAATGTGGACATGAAAGCCTTTATGCTAATCAAAAAACACTAAAACGGGAACACTAACTTGGTTTTCAATCGCTCGAAGGCCTTTTGTGTGAGGGGATCTAACACATGGGACATTTATGCAAAGTGATTGATGAACCTTTGTTAGTACCTCATGTGCTTCAAAAGGGATTTGAACGAGTTAATGTCGTAGGTTCTCCCATACCATGATGCAAATCTTGTTAGGATTCATCTTCAATCTTATCAAACACATGACGTAGCCCAATAAATTTATATAGGGCATTAGTAGCTTAGATTTCATTAGGTGTAATAAAATGTGGGTATTCATGCATAACCTCATGCATTTGTGTACCGTTAACTACTTCCCATGGAGCAACAGATAATCAAGGAAACTTCAAATTTCCTTATTGATATTTGATCAATGATTATAGAATTATTCTTTGGATTGTGAAAATTGTGTTGTACAAACCAAATCACATTAAGTTATAAGCACAATAGATCTCATGCTCAAGTACTTCCTTTAAAAATGAGTCAATAGATGAGGTTAGGAACAACTCCTTAATTGTAATTGCATTCAAAATTCAAATTTGCATGCTCTTTTTCTTCAAAAAAACCTATGACAATATGGGACACTCAATCGCTTAATGACCTTGAATATAATACCAACATCTAAAATCTTCTCATTATTTGTATTGACAAGGCCCACATGCTTTGGATTCATGCAATATAACCTCTTGATTATTGGTTGCATGACTAGTACCAATGGTATTTGGATCAAGTGGAATTCCTTGGAGGTACGTATATGTCCATACAAAGACATCCTTATACTTCAAGAATATTTTGATGTTTGTCTCCTCAAGAATTAGGTCCTAATTATCTTTGTCACTAATCTTCTTCGATGAGGTTCACCTACACCATGCACAATCCTTTTTCCATGATGGTGTCAAATTACTCTACTACTTTTGTTACGTCAAATAGATATGTCAAATTTTCATCAATTTGTGCATCGCCAATACTATATTTTGCATTGCCCATGTATTTGTCATATTTCTCTCTTCACCGACATTACTTGACTCACCCACTTCATAGGTTTCCAATGATATTATATTTTCCTTTCCCATCATACCTTGTCCTTTCTCCACATACAAGCACATACATGGTCGAAAAACTTCATAATCCTAGACCCTTTATCTTCTTAATCAAATGAAGAAATGTTCAACTCATCCGAAAATGCAAGATCCTCATTCATCGACCACTTTCTTCTTTGATAGTTGTTCTAGTAATCACTGTTTGTTTTACACCTACTTTGCTGAATGAGCATTCTAAATGTGACGTCCATCTACTTCAAAAATATTCTAGTATGAATATTTTGGGTAATTGGAATTTATATGTCCTTTCCTCTAACGATTCAAACACCAAATATCTTTCTTATTTTTCTCTTTTATTTCTTTTTGATTTAGAGAAATGATGCACAAAATATCCTTTCTAAGCTCCTCAATGGTTGGACTCATCTTGTACTAAATATCATTGTTGAAACTACTTTCATATTTTGTTCTAATTCTTCGCCATTGTTGTCTTCATTTCATATTACAAGTTCAATGCTCTGTCAAAGGCTTCGTGGTGTGACATCAGGAGAATAACTTTCATCTCTTCCAAAACATCAAAAAAATATATTCATAAACCACCACTTGAGTCCATTGATTGGTTGCTTCTTCATCTTGTTAATCGACTCATTCAAACAATGATTATAAGACTTAACATCTTCAACTTTTTTTCTTTGTTATCTAGATTTCCTCGATGATTGTCATATCATTGCACAAAACTCTAAACTCATTCTTCTAAGTAGTCTTCCATTCACCCCACGTATTAAATAGAGTTTGAAGTGATGTGTTTCAATCCATGGTAACTCCACTAAGTGTGATTGGTAATAATTGCATCCATATTGCTTCATTTGTAATTCCATTTGTCTTACATATCACACAAGTCCAATACAAAAAGATGGGGTCCTCCTTCCTATCTCGTAAAAACTTCTAGCACTTTTATTTGTCTATTGTAGTAGAGTTTGAAGTGATGTGTTTCAATCCATGGTAACTCCACTAACTGTGATTGGTAATAATTACATCCATATTGCTTCATTTGTAATTCCATTTGTCTTACATATCACACAAGTCCAATACAAAAAGATGGGTTCCTCCTTCCTATCTCGCAAAAAATTCTAGCACTTTTATTTGTCTATTGTAGTAGAGTTTGAAGTGATGTGTTTCAATCCATGGTAACTCCACTAAGTGTGATTGGTAATAATTGCATCCATATTGCTTCATTTGTAATTCCATTTGTCTTACATATCACACAAGTCCAATACAAAAATATGGGGTCCTTATTGATTGTATTTTCCTTTTTTTGCATAGTAATTTTGCAAGAGGTATACCAGTGTGCCCATCCTTATTGATTGTATTTTCCTTTGTGTGTCTTGTCTAGTCACCCATTTTTCTTTTTCATTATTGTGCAAATTTTACTAAGGAGGTGCTCTTTGTTACATTATTTTAACTAAGAGTTGCAGTTCTCGATTACATCATTTGAATGGAGAATTTGTTTGTAATAGTTCAGTGAGATATGGTTATTCTGATCAGACTCCCACTGTAATAATCTATTATTTAATAAAAAAACAATGGAAGGAGGCGGAGCAGGAGGGTTAGAAGATAGCGGCTTAGGGCAGCGAAGCAAGGAAGGTAAGGATTCTGAGGAGGGCGAGGACGCTGAGGATTCTCAGGCGCGGGATACTATTGATAAGCGACAGGATTCAGAACCTCCTGACAAAGACCCGGACAAAGGGACCCAACAGGTATTAAAAGCCCCTTTTACAAGTTTGTCCTTTGCTCAAATTTTCAAAGGCAAGGAGAGCGGGTTTGTCAAAACTCTCCCACCCCTTTTCCTTGATAAGAACAAGCTGAGGGTTCCTGCTACAACTATGGAAGATTTTTTGTCCGTCGAAACCTTTTCCCTAGTGGGTAAATTTCTAGGCAGAAGACCCAACATAGAATCCATAAGGGCTTAGGCCTTCTCTAAATGGCACCTGGATGGCAATATGGAGATTGTTGCGATGACAAGGGGTTTCTTCATGATCCAGCTCCACAACAAGGAAGACGCTAACCGCATCCTCACAGGAGGGCCTTGGTTCCTAGGCAAAAGAAGCCTTTTCCTTAGGCCTTGGGGATAGGATTTCGACCCTGAGACCCAAAGCATTAACACGGCACCCATCTGGGTCAGGCTTCCGAACCTCCCAGCCCATTTCTTCCATGAATATTTCCTGACAACAATCGCAAAAACCATGGTGATTTGGTCGCCATTAACAAGGAGGGTAGGAGAGACCTGTTACATTATTTGAACAAAGTTTCTTCATTGTATTGATACATTTCTTTAAGAAAAACAAAGTTAAAAGGCATTTGCGTACTCTACATGTAATTTACTAGAAAATCAATACAATTATGGGTTTCATTCATGTTAATTCCTTGTCTTAGTTATGTGTGTTACTACGTAATGTATTACATTATTTGAATGTGTTACGTACATTTTTGTTATGATATTCAAATGGACATGATAGTGTTGATTCTTTCTTAATCTCTTTCTTTCTTTCTCATTTTAAAAACATTTTTAAATTACTATAACAACCCAACGAATCTAGGCACCGGTCTACATAAGGCATAAGAACTGGTTATTTTATTTTCTTGATCATTATTAATACATATATTATAATTCTAATCTAGAGTGTGTAATAATCGTAAATTCATAAGATTACCACTAGGGTTTCCTTACCCATTATGTAGTTTCTCCTATAGCAATAGTTGTTTTAAATCTGAATGAAGAGGCAGGTTGACCAAAGCCTGTAATAGCTCGTTGGTTTGAAACAGTTTCTTGTAGCATGACAATCAAATCCTATGGATGCAAAAAATACGTACCTTAGGACTTAAGGGTTTACTCATTAGGCTTAGGTGCAATTATTATGATAAATGTATTAAAAAGAAGGCTTTACATTTGATTCACGGGTCATGATCCTCACTTTAAAGTCGGGTATTTTTATGATTTAACCATGGTATTAAATGCTTACATAATTTGACCTTAATGATTTTTCAAATGATAAAACAACGATCATAATATCAATTCAAAGAAAAAATAGCTTATGGTCCATTTCAAAAAAAATTAAACACATGGAAGTCAACTTCTTAGATAAAAAATGCAATATTGAAACCAAAAATTTAAATTGGGCGTTTCAGATGTTGAGTCAATTTTGGCTCCAACAGGCCTATCTTCTAGAGGGTATAACTTTTGATCCAACCACTATATCAACTTGAAATTTTACGTGGATGTAGATAAAGAGGAGTAAAATGGATGGGCTAAACAACCTTAGTGGCTAGGATGGATTTTTAGTCTTTTATCAGGCCCTAATTCCTTCATCTAGTGCTCCAAAAATGAATTTTGTGTTTTTTTAGAAATTTGAAAAAAAAAAGAATTTTTGAAATTTAAAACTTTTTAGACATGAGTACATGTTGATATTTTTTAGAATGCTTAATATGGGTGATCCAATAATGTGTATTAATTTTAAGGTCCATCCAAGTTTTTTTGGCAACTTACTAAAAATAGGGTTGCTTTTGGATGAAAATGGCAAATTGTCCAAAACAACAATTTCTTATCTTTAGGGCTTTAAGATGTAGGGTTTTGTTTTAGGGTTTCTCACATTGTAAAGGGGGAGGGAACATAAACCCTAAACCCTAAAAATAATGAAGGCGATGGAGATAGTGGCTATTATGGATCATTTCCAATTATGGGTATCATCAAGGTAGTTACAGTTTTTGAAATTATGGACCAAGTGATCAAGATATTTAAGAGATTTGTTGCAATAGGAAACATCATCAATTTTTTTGCACAGTAATTTTGCAAGAGGTATACCAGTGTGCCCATCCTTATTGATTGTATTTTCCTTTGTGTGTCTTGTCTAGTCACCCATTTTTCTTTTTCATTATTATGCAAATTTTTACTAAGGAGGTGCTCTTTGTTACATTATTTTAACTAAGAGTTGCAGTTCTCGATTACATCATTTGAATGGAGAATTTGTTTGTAATAGTTCAGTGAGATATGGTTATTCTGATCAGACTCCCACTGTAATAATCTATTTTTTAATAAAAAAATGATGGAAGGAGACGGAGCAGCAGGGCTAGAAGATAGCGGCTTAGGGCAGCGAAGCAAGGAAGGTAAGGATTCTGAGGAGGGTGAGGACGCTAAGGATTCTTAGGCGCGGGATACTGTTGATAAGCGACAGGATTCAGACCCTCCTGACAAAGACCCGGACAAAGGGACCCAACAGGTATCAAAAGCCCCTTTTACAGGTTTGTCCTTTGCTCAAATTTTCAAAGGCAAGGAGAGCGGGTTTGTCAAAACTCTCCCACCCCTTTTCCTTGATAAGAACAAGCTGAGGGTTCCTGCTACGACTATGGAAGATTTTTTGTCCGTCGAAACCTTTTCCCTAGTGGGTAAATTTCTAGGCAGAAGACCCAACATAGAATCCATAAGGGCTTGGGCCTTCTCTAAATGGCACCTGGATGGCAGTATGGAGATTGTTGCGATGACAAGGGGTTTCTTCATGATCCAGCTCCACAACAAGGAAGACGCTAACCGCATCCTCACAGGAGGGCCTTGGTTCCTGGGCAGAAGAAGCCTTTTCCTTAGGCCTTGGGGATAGGATTTCGACCCTGAGACCCAAAGCATTAACACGACACCCATCTGGGTCAGGCTCCCGAACCTCCCAACCCATTTCTTCCATGAATATTTCCTGACAACAATCGCAAAAACCATGGTGATTTGGTCGCCATTAATAAGGAGGGTAGGAGAGACTTGTTACATTATTTGAACAAAGTTTTTTCATTGTATTGATACATTTCTTTAAGAAAAACAAAATTAAAAGGCATTTGCGTACTCTACATGTAATTTACTAGAAAATCAATACAATTATGGGTTTCATTCATGTTAATTCCTTGTCTTAGTTATGTGTGTTACTGCGTAATGTATTACATTATTTGAATTTGTTACGTACATTTTTGTTATGATATTCAAATGGACATGATAATGTTGATTCTTTCTTAATCTCTTTCTTTCTTTCTCATTTTAAAAACATTTTTAAATTACTATAACAACCTAATGAATCTAGGCACCAGTCTACATAAGGCATAAGAACTGGTTATTTTATTTTCTTGATCATTATTAATACATATATTCTAATTCTAATCTAGAGTGTGTAATAATCGTAAAGTCATAAGATTACCACTAGGGTTTCCTTACCCATTATGTAGTTTCTCCTATAGCAATAGTTGTTTAAATCAGAATGAAGAGGCAGGTTGACCAAAGCCTGTAATAGCTCGTTGGTTTGAAACAGTTTCTTGTAGAATGACAATCGAATCCTATGGATGCAAAAAATACGTACCTTAGGACTTAGGGGTTTACTCATTAGGCTTAGGTGCAATTATTATGATAAATGTATTAAAAAGAAGGCTTTACATTGATTCACGGGTCATGATCCTCACTTTAAAGTCGGGTATTTTTATGATTTAACCATGGTATTAAATGCTTACATAATTTGACCTTAATGATTTTTCAAATGATAAAACAACGATCATAATATCAATTCAAAGAAAAAATAGCTTATGGTCCATTTCAAAAAAATTTAAACACATGGAAGTCAACTTCTTAGATAAAAAATGCAATATTGAAACCAAAAATTTAAATTGGGCGTTTCAGATGTTGAGTCAATTTTTGCTCCAACAGGCCTATCTTCTAGAGGATATAACTTTTGATCCAACCATTATATCAACTTGAAATTTTATGTGGATCTAGATAAAGAGGAGTAAAATGGATGGGCTAAACAACCTTAGTGGCTAGGGTGGATTTTTAGTCTTTTATCAGGCCCTAATTCCTTCATCTAGTGCTCCAAAAATGAATTTTGTGTTTTTTTAGAAATTTGAAAAAAAAAAAAGAATTTTTGAAATTTAAAACTTTTTAGACATGAGTACATGTTGATATTTTTTAGAAGGCTTAATATGGGTGATCCAATAATGTGTATTAATTTTGAGGTCCATCCAAGTTTTTTTGGCAACTTACTAAAAATAGGGTTGCTTTTGGATGAAAATGGCAAATTGTCCAAAACAACAATTTCTTATCTTTAGGGCTTTAAGATGTAGGGTTTTGTTTTAGGGTTTCTCACATTGTAAATGGGGAGGGAACCTAAACCCTAAACCCTAAAAATAATGAAGGCGATGGAGATAGTGGCTATTATGGATCATTTCCAATTATGGGTATCATCAAGGTAGTTACAATTTTTGCAATTATAGACCAAGTGATCAAGATATTTAAGAGAGTTGTTGCAATAGGAAACATCATCAATTTTTTTGCACAGTAATTTTGCAAGAGGTATACCAGTGTGCCCATCCTTATTGATTGTATTTTCCTTTGTGTGTCTTGTCTAGTCACCCATTTTTCTTTTTCATTATTGTGCAAATTTTACTAAGGACGTGCCCAGTTTACTAAGATCATTTCTAGTAGTTGAGGTTGGAAGCTAGGAGGCTCTTTGTTACATTATTTTAACTAAGAGTTGCAATTCTCGATTACATCATTTGAATGGAGAATTTGTTTGTAATAGTTCAGTGAGATATGGTTATTCTGATCAGACTCCCACTGTAATAATCTATTGTTTAATAAAAAAATGATGGAAGGAGGCGAAGCAGCAGGGCTAGAAGATAGCGGCTTAGGGCAGCGAAGCAAGGAAGGTAAGGATTCTGAGGAGGGCGAGGACGCTGAGGATTCTCAGGCGCGGGATACTGTTGATAAGCGACGGGATTCGGACCCTCCTGACAAAGACCCGGACAAAGGGACCCAACAGGTATCAAAAGCCCCTTTTACAGGTTTGTCCTTTGCTCAAATTTTCAAAGGCAAGGAGAGCGGGTTTGTCAAAACTCTCCCACCCCTTTTCCCTGATAAGAACAAGCTGAGGGTTCCTGCTACGACTATGGAAGAATTTTTGTCCGTCGAAACCTTTTCCCTAGTGGGTAAATTTCTAGGCGAAAGACCCAACATAGAATCCATAAGGGCTTGGGCCTTCTCCAAATGGCGCCTGGCTGGCAGTATGGAGATTGTTGCGATGACAAGGGGTTTCTTCATGATCCAGCTCCACAACAAGGAAGACGCTAGCCGCATCCTCACAGGAGGGCCTTGGTTCCTGGGCAGAAGGAGCCTTTTCCTTAGGCCTTGGGGACAGGATTTCGACCCTGAGACCCAAAGCATTAACACAACACCCATCTGGGTCAGGCTCCCGAACCTCCCAGCCCATTTCTTCCATGAATATTTCCTGACAGCAATCGCAAAAACCATAGGGGAGTTGGTCGCCATTGACAACCCCACCTTATCTAGAACTCGCATGACGCATGCAAGAATGTGCGTGACTGCTGATTTGGAGTCCGAGCTCCCAACCTTCATAGATCTGGAATACGGGGACTATTCTAGAAGGCAACCCATCGAGTATGAAAATAAGTCGGCTTTCTACGTAGAATGCAAAACTCAAGGACACCTAAGGAACCAGTGCCCAGATCTGGTCACCGTCAAGGAAGCACCAAAGAGGAATGCCCAAAGAGGAGCCAACGAAAAAGGGCAAGGGAGGCCCCTCCGCCCATGGTTTTTGCCAAACAAAACAATGCACAAAAACGTGTACAACCAGAAGGTGCAAGAAGACCCTGCACAATGAAAGTTGAAAGGAATTCAACAAACGGATCATGATCAGGATACTCAGGTTAGTCCCTTCTTTTCAGATCCTAATTCCTTTGAAGCCCTTGTTGAAACCGATGGCCAAGCATCTAGATCTGTCGAGGAAGAACCAGATCAGGGACTCCCCAAAACCCTTGAATCCCCTTCCAAACCTATTTCTCCAAGGAGGTCCTCTCCTTATCCACCACCAAACTGTCCCTATGGCATGCCCCAGGATCCTGAGGACATCAGCAGGAGCATGAACGAAGAGGAGCCAGGGGCAGCCCCATCGGCCCTAGGCGAGGGATGGTCAAGTCCGGTCCAGCAGCAAAACTGTCCCCCAAAGTTCAGCCCGAAGCAGACCCGCAGCTCATCGAATAAAATAGACTTTGGCACCGAAAAGAAAAGAGGGAGAATCCCAGATGCAGAACACTACAGGATGAGAATCGAGAATGAAATTGCAAATGGTAAACAAAGCACCCTAGTGCTTCAAGACACGTCCCTCTTCGAAGGCAATAAAACCAACAAACCTCCCCCAGCTCAAGGTCGTGGCAGAGGGAGACATCCAAAATAGTGTAAATGAAGGTCCTCTCCTGGAATGTGAGAGGCCTTAACGACCCACCTAAGCAGAGGGCGATGAAGGCGTTAAGGAAAGAAACTTGTCCTTCAATCATACTACTTCAAGAAACAAAAATAGATGAAGCATGGTCCAAGATTCTGGTGAGAAAAATATGGAAACAAGGGGAAATGGTGTTCAGGCAAGCTCGTGGGGCCTCTAGGGGTCTTATGGTCCTCTGGGACCCTAAAAAAGTGGAAGGCAGCGTCATTCAGGCTGATGATCGCGTCCTAAGTGTCCTTTTTAATGACATAGACAACAAACAGTCCTGGATTGTCTCAAATGTTTACGCGCCCAACACTGTCCAAGGAAGAGCCTGCTTGTGGGAACTTCTGAGTCATATGAGCAAGGCCTTTCAAGACGTTCCATGGATAATAGCTGGTGACTTCAACACCCCACTTTTCCCGTCTGATAAGAAAGGAGGGGCAGGACTTCCGACTAGGAGCATGGAGGACTTCAGCGAGTTTGTGCACACAAACCAGCTGATGGACGTCAAGCTTAAGGATGCCAAGTATACGTGGAGCAATAGGCGCTTGGGAAGAAACCTCATCCAGGAGCGGCTAGACAGGGTCCTTCTCTCGTAGGAAGCTATCCAGGTCTTTGGTGCGTCCTCCTTGCATGCCTTTCCTAAGGTCGGGTCTGACCATAACCCCATTCTCCTGGAAACTCCTCAGACCTCCACTTCCAGCTGCAAGCGCCCCTTTCATTTCGAAGCAATGTGGACCAAACACCCAGACCTAAAAAATAGGATCAACCAATGGTGGCAGCAGCCTTGCCAAGGTAGTCATTCCTACAAACTTTCACAAAAGCTTACTCGGGTCAAGAATAACCTCAAAATCTGGAACAAAGAAGTGTTTGGAAATATCTTTGAAAACAAAAAGGTTGTAACTGAAAAACTAAAAGCTATCGACAACCGGATCCAACATGGAGTGCTAGATGATGACACCAAGATTGAGGAGAGAACGCTCCTGTCAGAATACCACAACATCCTGGCCTGTGAAGAGACCTTCTGGAGACAGAAGTCTAGGGCCCTATGGCTCAAAGAGGGTGACTCCAATTCCAAGTTCTTCCATGTCTCCACTCTCAGAAATAGAAGCAACAACCGAATCAAATAGTTAACAAGAGCGGATGGGTCCAACACCCAAGACAACAATGACATTAAGAATGAAGTTGTGACCTTTTTTAGCTCCATCCTGGGTGAGGAACCTATGTGTCATGAAGCTGCTCGGGACTCTCTACTCCAATTCATTCCCCAAAGGATAGAAAAGGCCGCCAATTCAAAGCTTATCACTCCTTTTTCTGATCAGGAAATCAGGGAGGCACTTTTTTCCATGAATCCTGACAAGGCCCCGGGCCCCGATGGTTTCTCACCAAGGTTCTTCCAAACCTTCTGGGACATCCTAGGAGATGAGGTGTGCTCCACTGTCCAGGAATTCCAAGCTTCCAAGCACATCCCGTGAAGCTACAACTCTACCTTCTTAGCCCTGATCCCGAAAGGACCGGCTCCTAAGTCCATAACAGATTTCAGACCAATCAGCCTCTGCAACATTTTATATAAGATCCTCACCAAAGCCATTGCGAATCGCATGAAAAGTGTGCTCCCTCAGATCATTGACCCCTGCCAAGGCAGCTCCGTCCAAGGCAGGTCGATCCTGGATGGCATCATCACAGTCCATGAAGCTCTTCACTCTGCCTCTCAGACCAAGAAGGTTGCCTTTGCTTTAAAGCTCGACATGAACAAGGCTTTTGATAGAGTTAATTGGGATTTTGTGAGTGCCATACTGCTAAAATTTGGGTTCCATCCTGAATGGGTCAGGCTCATTAGTTGCTGCATCCGCACCCCCTGGTTTTCTGTGTTGGTCAATGGGGAGCCAGCAGGTTTCTTCCAAAGCCAAAGAGGGCTTAGGCAAGGGGATCCTATCAGCCCCTTGTTGTTCATCATTATCGTCGAAGCCCTAGGAAGAACAATCAAAGCCATCGTTGCATCAGGGCTTATCTCAGGTATCAAAGCTACATCCCTCACGGAGGCCATTACCCACCAACAATTCATGGATGACACCCTAATTCTGACTATGGCGTCGGTGGCAGAGGCAAAAAACATCAGGTATATCCTTAAGCTCTACGAAGATGCGGCAGGGCAGAAAGTCAATTTCAACAAGAGCAAAGTGTATTTCCTTAACACTCCCCTTTCGAGACAAATCAAAATCACCAAAATTTTAGGGTGCTCCACCTCCACTCTACCTACTTCTTACTTGGGCCTTCCCCTATTCACTGGGGTTCCGACGGTGCCCATGTGGAACATTGTCCTCGAAAGAATCCAAAAGAAGCTCTCAGGGTGGAAGAGTCACTTGTTGTCCCAGGCAGGTAAGGCAACGTTAACCATGGCTTCCCTTCAAAGTATCCCGGTCTATTTCTTATCAGTTTTCAAAGCACCGGTCAAAGTCTATCAGAGAATCGAAAGGTACCAAAAAAAATTTCTCTGGTCCGGCTCTGAAGATAAGCAGAGAATCCACCTGGTGGGATGGGACAAAGTTTGCAGGCCTAAAGATGTCGGAGGGCTAGGGTTAAGGAAAGTTTCCCACCTCAACCTAGCGCTTATAGCAAAACAAGCCTGGCGATTAATGTCCAATGAAAGAAACGAGTGGACAACAATCATCAAACGTAAGTATCTCCAAGGCACTGAGTTGCTCAGCAACGCCATTCCAACCCGGGGATCCTCCTTCTGGAAAGTGATCCTAACCTGTAGGGAAGTGATCAGGAAAGGCATAAGATGGATCCTTGGAAATGGGTGAAGGATCGACTTTTGGGAGGATAGATGGGCAGGAACAGAAGCCCTAATCGGTGATCCTATTTTGGCTCCGCTGAAAACCCTCACCACTGAAGGCTTTGGGCCCAAGGTTGTTGATTTCTTATGGTAGAATAGGAGCAGATCCAACTGGAAGCCCATTGCCTTTCAAGGGTGGGAGACAACGACCCAGAAACTCAATAGCATTTTACTACATCAGTTTGTCCCCACAAGACCGACAGAAGACCAGATGAGATGGACCGCGACAGACAGTGGCAAATTCATAGTCAAATCAGCGTACAGATTGTTAATCCATCCTGAGGCTCCTCGCTTCCAAACTCAGTTAGTCTGGGTTAAGAGACTCATCCCCAAAATATCCTTTTTTGCATGGCTTGTGGTTCAAGGGAAAATTCTTACTATTGACAATATGATGAAAAAAGGATTAACCATCCCCAATAGATGTTATTTGTGCAAGGCTGACTGGGAATCCATCCAACACCTCTTCATCGAATGCCCCTTTGCCACCACAATCCTTAATGGCCTCTTCCAAGCTTTCAACATAACTTGGGTCAGACCCGAGTCCCTCAGTGAGTTCCTCCTGCAATGGCCCAAACCATTTGTCAGTGCCAGATTAAAATTCTTTTGGAAGATCATTTTCCACCATTTCCTGTGGCAAGTTTGGCTTGAAAGGAACCTGAGGATTTTCAATGAGGCAACTAGGGACCCAGGATCCATCACTAATAAAATCATTGCCTTTGCTAAGGAGAATGCCCTATCTTGCACTGATGAGCCCTACTCGACTCCCCCGGGCGAAAAGCTCCTGGCCCAGTCCCTGAGTCTGCCCTGCCAAGACGGCCTCAGGAAGACTAATCCGAGGCGTGAGGTTGGTTGGATCCCCCCCGGCCGAATGCCTAAAGTTAAACTTTGATGGTGCCGCCAAGGGCAATCCTGGCAGAGCAGGGGCGGGCGGGACCGTCAGGAATCATCAGGGCGACCTTGTCCTGGCTTTCGCTGAGGCCCTGGGCACCACAACCAACAATGATGCTGAAGCTAGAGCCATTTGGCGTGGTCTTCTCCTAGCTAAGGACGTCCAAGGCCGGTTAATTATGGAAGGAGATTCCCAAGTTATCATCAATCTCCTCAACAATGATAAGGATCCTCCATGGAAGTTTGAGGCTTGCATTAAGGAAGCAAGGAACCTCTTAACCAACAGAGGTGACAGCGTGGCTCAACACGTCTTCAGAGAGGCCAACAAGGCGGCAGACAAACTGGCAAACATAGGTGTTGATGCGGCTGGTTTGACCACGTGGACGCATGACCTCCCGATGGACGTGGATGGTATCTTCCAGGGAGAGCGACGACGTGAAGTCTGATGTGGAACGCTAATCCAAATCAGCTCTCAAAAGCAGCGGTTTCAAGAAATTCGGCCATACGACGTCAGGATTGCTCGTATCAACATATCAATATTTCCAAGGCATCCTCCCCGGATAACCACGTGACTAGAAAGAAGTGGCGGTGGCTCCTCGGGCCTCCGCTGGACAGTTCCCCGAGGATTGACATTCTCTGGCGGGTTGCATCTCACGGTAAATCCGTTAATTGCGTCTCATGTGGAGTTGGGGCGTGGGAAGGCCCACCCACCACAGCGAGACACGTGATCCCTCGAACGACCATGATGACCACCAAGAACAACTCGTATCTTTCCCAGAAGGAGAACGTTAAGGCTCCCAATTCCTATGCCAGATCAGCCACGCAGCATGGCACCCAGGTGGCAGGTATGCGTTGGCTTGCCATCAAAGCTGGCACTCGCCTTAATGAGCCTTTTCGTTTAAGATGGAAAGTCCTCTCTCGCCATCACCACTCTTCCCTCCTTTCTGCTTTCGAGAGCAAGCATTACCTTCAAGCTGCCAGACAAGTTTCAGAGGATCCCAGAGGCGAGATTACGATGACGTACATTGAGCCAAGTATGGTGGTCATGGAGCCGGCTGCGCAAGCCATCCTTACTGAGAGGAAGTTCACGCAATTCTTCGACATGTTTGCTGGTCCGGACGATAGCATTACTGCCGAGTTTATGGAATCCTGGGATGAGGGCAGAGTGGTTATCCACGGGCGTGAGATTTTAGTTGATATTAACCTTCTGGCAACCCTAACTGGGCAGACGGCGAGGGGCCGCTCCATCCACAGGCAAAAACATAACTGGGAAGTCGAATTGCGCGAGTTTAAGGATAACCTCAAGATCTCTAAGGAGGCGAAGAACGGCTTGACAAGGATGGACCTCCCTGCCCCGTGGAACTCTGTAATGAAAAACGTCATGGAATTCATTACAGCAGAGGACCCCGACAAGGTTCTTCTAAGCTTCCACTACGCCTTCATCAACTTCTTCCGTGACATCAACCCCATTAGCATCCCGCAATTTCTCCTGAATTCCATGAACTACACCATCAATTCTTGCCGTAGCAAGAAAGGCACAACAATGCCTATGCACCAGAGCCTGTTCAAGGTGATTTACAAATTTGCCCTCGCCACCTCTCCCCAACCTGAACCCCCTACTTTTCCCCCTGCTGAGACCCCCAGCTCCAGGCCCAAGATACCCAAGCCCCACTCCGGGTCCTCTGCTAAGAAGCGTGAGCTGGAGGTGTCAATCACTGGCGGAGGAGCGAGGAGAAAACTGAAGATTGAGGAAGCAGAGGGATCCAAACGATCCTCTGCAAGACTAAGGAACAAGCTTGGGCAGGGAAGTTCCACAACCGTTATCTTAGACCCTCAGGCTGAGGGTCCTGAACCCAACATTTGATATTTGAATGGAAAATGCATTGCGTTCCTCTGTTTGATATTTTTGCACCTGTAATAATATCAGCCCTTTGTTTTAATATATGAACTTTAATATTCATATTACCTCGTCAATGGGTTATCGTTCTATCAATCATGCAATCCCGCACATTCGTTCGATTATCTCTTAACATCCAAGTAGATTGGCTAAGCGCGACCGTCGGATCTGGATGGGATTCACCGTGATCGTTGGATCTGGTGGATCTATGCTCTTTTTATTGGACCTCAATTTCCTCTGATGGTCTCCATTAAAGCGTAGCCGTAGGATTAAATAGGGGATAGGCGCAACCATTCAATCTTGGTTAAAGACCATTTAGTAAATCAACCATTAGAACACTTTTCACCTTATTCAATCCAATCATTATCGTTGGATCTATTGGGTAAGAGCACAACCGCCCAACTAAGACATAGTTACACTCATCTTAAAGGATGTTAGCTTTGACGAAGCACTATCGTCGGATCTTACTTGGTATGAGCGCAGTCATTGGATCGATCAATGATGGATGCTCTTGTCCTTTATGTGGCTCCAATTAGATGGCCATTGGATTTTGGTAAATTGAACATGGTCGTACGATTATCCCACACTGTTCCCTTTTCAACTAGTGTTGGATTTAACGATGTACTATCGTTGGATCTCACTCGATCGTGCGCGATCGTCAGATCCCATTTTGTATTCATTCGACCCGTCGCTCTTTAATAGCTTTGTGAGATCATCCTTTAAGAAGGGATTCAAATGGTCACACCTATCCTTGATTTAATCCAATAGCTACGCTTTAATCGAGACCATCAGAGGAGATCAAGGGGCGATAAAAAAAATCTAGATCTAACAGATCCAACGATCGTGGTGATTCTTGACCATATCCGATGGCCGCGCTTGGAAAATCTACCTGGATGTTAATAACTGATCGAACGAAAGCATAGGGTTACATAATTAATCAAACGGTAACCCACCGATGAGATAATATGATTATTAAAAGCGTGTATTAAAAATGAAGGTTAAGCAATGGTTTGATTATTCTTTCATAACTAGTATTCAACATAAGGATAAGGCCCAAACTTAATTTTAAATCAAAGATTAATAAATGCAATAGGATGGTATCCTTGATCTAACGCTTATTATAAGATTGATTCATTAGTAAAATGCCAAGATATCCTCTATAATGTGCATAATTATTATTGGCATGTACCTTCGATATTACAGGGCTAACATTTTTACATGTCTGAAAGTATTGAGCCAGGATACCCAATGCATTTCTGCGTCCAAAGGTAATCACGAGTTGAAAAATCCAATAAGTCTGCATCCCAGTGAATGAATCATACGGTTAGATATCCCAAAAGAGGGTGGCCATTCTCTAAGGCACTCGAAACAAGGACCAATATAAAAATCCAGGCGATTACCAATTTACGAGAACATACACTAAGCCAAGAAAAAAAGGGGGGCCCTACGAAGAAAAACAAAATCATTACAGTAAGGTAAAACACATAGTACCAATAAAAAGCCAATGGAAACCATAGAATAAGGTAATGACCAAGGAAAGAAAGGTTCGAACAGTAAAAAAAAATCAAGCATACGGTACTGAGACGAGCCTAATACGAACTGATCTAAAAACAAATCCTAACGCTCAAGCTGAGGATCAAATTATGAGGACAATGGAGTATCATACGATAAAAGTAAATAAACCTTTTTGAACGAGCTTATGCCCAGGTCCTCAACTTATAAAAGGGATAGTGAAGGGCAGCTAAAGAAATATCACATAGAAAAATGATAGAGTGCACAATGCATGAGTACAATTGAGAAGCAAGTTATGGCTTCAGCCTTTCACTCTATGCTTTGATGGAATATAGTTACATAGGGGACACTCCAAAGGAGTATAGTTAGGGAAGCTACGTATATGTGCTTCCATATCTTGTTTTCCATTCCCTCCTTCCTCTTACTTATCACTACCCCCCTCTTTCTAGGCATTCTCTCTTGATCGCCCCTATCGTTTTGGCACCGTTTTCGGGGAGGACTTGATAAAAATATTTGATTATCTTCTTAATAGTTTTCTTTCAACGATTATATTTTAATCAACAGGTGACTAGTTATAATAAACAACCTTCATTTTAATTTTTACATTTTTGTGTTCTTTATTTTCTTTCTTTCTCGTGTTTTTTAATTACTTTTGAAGTGAGTTTATGAGTTTCTTGATTTTCTCGAATTACTCCAAGAAACATCCCCTGTGAGGCTGAGTGTTAAATATCAAGAATCTTGATAAGCACATATGTTCTTTTTGTACTACCTGTGCTAGCGACTCTATCTAGACAAACCCAGAAAACAAAAATCAAGAAAGAAGGAGTAGAACGTGTTGGCGCACACCAGGAGAAGCAGTAAAGAGCTTTTTCTTGAATTTGAGAATCTAGAGATATTTACCCATAATCAGAAAATCCCACTTCTTAAGATTACCGTGTATGAAAATAGATCTTATTTTAGTAGCAAAAAGTACGTAAAAAATAATAGAATTCAAGATACTGTTGTGCTGATATTACTGTAGATGAAATTCTAAATGCTACGATAGAAAACACATTAGAGTCATTTCAGTCCCATAGTCCTGTAGATTTTAATATAGGATTAAATAATTCAGGCTATACCTAGGCATCCCAAACCCATATTCCTATAAGTATTGCTGTTGTGAATTTGAATCATCTACAAAGAACTAATATATAGGCCTTTTGTGTTACCCACAAATTTAAATGCCTTGCCCAGTAAAGCTCACAAATACCTCCTAAAATTCTTAGGAAATAATGCAGTAACTAAAGAAGATCACATCAAGAGTTTTCTATATGTAATGGATAGTTTAAAGGTTGAACACGAAGATGTAGTCTTAAGATAATTTTTACAAAATTTAGAAAAATATGCTAGAGAATGGTTCAATTCTCTTCCTAATGATGACATCCCAGACTTCACTAAAATGGAAGCTATTTTTCTAAATAAATATGGGGAAAGAAAAAATGAACAATCTCTGTTAACAGAATTGGCCACTATGAAAATAAAATAAAATGAGCTTGTTAGTGATTTCAATAGAAGATTCTCAAAAACCAAAAACAGAATCCTTGACAATCTTAGACCTAATGACATTCAATCTATTTTTTTTTATAAGAATGCTTTTCAATAAGAGTTTAACTATGAGATAAGGCAGGAACAAGCCACTACCATTGATAGTTGTATGGAGAAAGCAATGGATATAAAAATAACATGTTTGATAGTGGTAATATGAAGCCTTACTCTTAGGAAGTCAATCCACCAGAAAGAAAGCCTAAACCAGCATTTGATATACAAAGAAGAACTGAAATTGATCCAATGGAGAATTTGACAAATCAAATGACTGAGATGTTCAATACCATGAATAACAGGTTAGCAAGAATTGAAATAAATAATGGTAATAATGGTGAATCATCACAAACAGAGCAACCACATGTTGACAACCGTCCTCCATTTAAGGAAAACTTCAATAGAAATTGGGGAAACAATAATGGTTTTGAAGAAGGAAATATGAGTAGGAATAATGAGAACAATAATTGGAAAAAAAAAGACTCTGACAGAGATCGGAACAATGTTCCTAACCCAATACCATATGCTAACATAGAAGAAGGATTCCCTTATTTTTGTACTACTTGTAATGCACCACACAATCTTGATGCATGTGGAATTTACATGTTGATTCAGAAGATGATATAAGAATCAATGCTTGTTGGTCTGTAGAAGATTAATCCAAAGAAAGGTTATTTAAAGAGAATATGGATAAGTATACTTCAAATCATAATCCTCAAATCTTAGTAGTTGAAGGTACTAAAATCTTGCAAAAACCACATGAGTCAAGATATGACAAAATGAAGCAAGGGAAAATAATCCCCATTGCTTAAGAAGTTGAAGAATTAGAGGCTACCCATACTTTGAATTTAAGAAATAGAACTATCCCAGATAAGACAAAGAAAGCCTCTACAAGTGAAACAAGAAAACAAACTTTCACAAATAAGAATATCAGTAAAGAGAAAACTAATAGAATCCTTAAAAATATTACTCCTGAAGTAATAGAATTAGAGGAAGAGATTCCCAAAAAAGAAAGTAACATACCACTAGATATAAGGAAGATAGAATTTGATGCTAGATCAAAACTCAATAAATAAAAGGTTAACATCACATTTGGAGAAATTATGAAAGTTCAACAATATAGAGAACAAGTCTACAGAGCATTTGGACTAGTGGAATGAAAAGAAGACCCAAATTTTCATGTTGTAGACAAAACAAATGATGCAAGATCACCATCCTCTATCAGACCCTTCTATGTATCATTGAGGTATAATTCACATGAAGGGGAAATGTATGTGATTCATAATTGCATGTTAGACAATGGAGCCTCAAACAATATCATGCCCAAACTAATAGCTGATCAAATGGGATTATTCTACACAAGAGATTCCGCCCCTATTTTTGTAATGGATAGCAGACAGACAAATTCCTTTTATAGGAGAGATAATAGGATTGTTGGTTTTCTTGGACCAACACCTAAAAAAGGGCATAGTCATGGATGTTGCAGTAGTTGATGTTGACCCATTCTTCCCTTTATTACTTAGTAAAAATTGGGCAAAACAATTAGGAGGTCCAATCCAATTGGACTGACTGGTCCTATGCCACAATACTAATAACGGATAATGAAAACATAATATTATGAAGGGAACCATTTAAAAAGCA